>JAVTVY010018046.1:0-74672 GCA_036873755.1 Hanleya hanleyi
AATAATTCAGTGAAGTCTACAATAAATGTACCCGGTACATTGCACTTGCTTCGATAAACAAACTGATAAGTTTACAAGTCAACACGTTCCATTACACATTTAATGTTCATACTTTCCAGTTTAGCATAATGAACCTTTGTTATATTCTAATTAGTACCTCAAACGCGAAGACCATCGTACGTTGTACATTCCATAGAAGAAACACGAATCGACAAGATTAAAATATTCCATGAATCGAAAATGAATAGCGTTTTACCAGGAAATATTACACTAACCACACACCAATATAGATAGGGATTTACTGGGAGATGCTATTGTATAACCATAAGCTAAATATATTGATTTACTAGGGACTGGAGAGAACTACGAAAGTGTTGAATGATGGGGGCTCTCTGCTTTGCTGGTATACATTTGCATATAGTACTTCTGTAGTCATTGTTTTCCCATGCTATTGTACCAGACGGGTATCCAACATGGTACAGTGTTTGGGGGAGTTCCGAATCACTGTTCACATCCCGACTGCTAGCGCTCGTTCTTTTACGACGTGAGAGCGACTGTTGGTGTTATATTCTAGGGAAATCTGTCGTCTATAATTGTATGTAAAAAAATCTTCATTCGAACTTGTCAATCGATGAGAAAATAACCTCCGCTTCAGTGCACCAGCGCGGGCAGTTGCGAATCATTTTGGTGAGTTGCGGATCACGCCATCTATCGGCCGTTACAGGCACTGAGAATGGAATTTTTATTGGCTTGAGGTGTCATCTGCTAATCATACATAGGTCGGTGAAGCCCCAGAGAAGATTTCAATGTTGCCGTAATTCTCCCCGCCCCGTGAGCGAATTTTTAACTATTGCAGTCCAGGCACAAATGACACACAGATCTAGCCTCGAAAATATTCTGAAGTATATTTATCTTGTAGCGAGCCTACATAATTGCATTGTAATCTCAATTTAATTATTTTTTAGAACATTTTAGGATAAGATGTCTGACAATCATGGAGGGTGAGCTTGTGAACTTTCCTGTACTGCTCCAAAACGACAAAACAGAGGAAGCGGGAACTTCGTGACGTTAAAGTTTATCATATTAAGGTCATTTTAGGCCTGGGCCGAGCAGAGGATCATTTGTATATTCAAAAGGCGGCCGTGTGGTATCTCAGAAATGTTTTTTTTTCAGCCAGTTCTGTCCATTTCTTCGATTTTTTTTTCTGGCCTAAAAGGACCAGAAAGTATTTTATTTGGACAAAAGTAGTTATTCTCTACTTTATTTGGTAGTTTATGAAAGAAAATCGAAAAATTAAAATTTCGAAAAATCGGCCCAAAAAATAGTCGACAAATGGCTGCCGAGATGACGTTACTCGACGTCATCATAGAGTTCATCTTAAACTTTGTTACTCTTTCGGGTAGAGCTTGAGCAAACGATAGGGTGTGTTATGTTGCAGCGCTCTAGCCTTATCGATAGCGAAAATATATGGGTTGACTCCCCCCCCCCACCTGCGATACACCCCAAATCTTCCAGGCCAGATAGTGTTAATAAATAAAGGGACATCCAGTTATTGAACTCGTAGAAACCTCGCTCAGTGATAAACATTTTTATTTATAAAAACTTTTTATATTGGAGTAAGAGATATGTCTGAAATTATTGAATATGATTCTGTAATATCGAGAAAATGATTTGTTCACCAAGGTTTGAAATGATTCGCGTATAGTTCCGGTTACAAGGATATTGTCATTGATTCATGTTTTTCTGACAATGCCATGGATTGACCAATCTTCCTTAAAGTCGGTTTACACCTGTTGTATTAGTTGTGAGACGGTTCCTTATTCACCGATTTCAAGTTATGAAAGGCGCTTATTTCGTTGATTCGGAACTGCCATCTCTATAGCGCCATTATATTACAATGCTGATCAGTTAACATTTATCGCAAATCACTAGATATTTTGTTTGGCCATTTAGCAAGATTCTGTCACTTAAATAAATACTGAATATATCGCCTAAACCCACTTTATTTCGCGCAGATTCACTACTGGAAAAATCGCACGTGTTTTTCGACTCGGTGTCAATTTGTCATCGCACAGTACCGGAAGTATTACGTTGCCGAATTGACCGGAAAAGAAACAATGCAGGTCGGTTGTTTGACATTCATTTCAGTCCACGGAAACAGACGTTCCAATAGACCTAAAAAGTTTCAATCGGATGCTTTACTTCAAGAAATATCAGGCATTAATTAGGAAAGTGATCCGCAACTCCCCGTGATTCGGAACTCCCACAAAAACTGTATATACAACTGTAGCCGTTGTATTGTCACAATGAAACACACGTTCCTGTCATTTTATTGAAATTGTCATGGATGAAATGCAAGAACTATATTTCTAGGTAGTAAACTGAGTATGCGGGCTATAATCGAGTGTCTACTCATAATTTATTACATGCAGACAAAATATAACTGGGTTTGAATGTTCCACATTATACGATATATATCATATATCATGAAAAACATAAAAAAAAAACTGTATATTTTGTTTTGTATTTCTTTTGTTTTATCTCAAGATATAACTGGTTAACAGAAAAAAATACAGAACAACCCATAAACACAATCTGTAGATAAGGAGTATCATTAAATAGCTGCCATTTCCAGCAAACTAGGATCGATTGTAGTGAACAGGCTGGTGACTGCATTGAATTATCCATCTCACTCGCCCACACTTACCCTCCTTCACCCTTAAGTCGCGGTCTGGGGATATTTACTTGTGGTAATAAAGGTTCAGTAACTATAATTCGAAGCTGTAGAAACTGTGAAATTTAACATTTTACTTTATTAGCTTTGCAACTGGGAATATATATGAAATTCAGGATAAGAAATCAAACAATGAGAATGTAAGGGTGGGGAAATAAGCCCTGCATTCAGTTGTATCATGGAGAGGAAATCAATCTGTTAATGGTTGAAATACATTTAGAAAAATCGGGGAAGGTTGAATTTTGACCTCCAAAAAGCCAAGGGCCTAGACAAAAATTTGGGTCGGAACTCAAGTTTCGAGGATTTAATCCAAACTTCGTTCTAAAGTTGTAACTTAACTTTGGGAAACTTTATTACCTAAGGATTAAGTAATAAGCATTTAACAAGAATCATCAAGAATGAGTACGCATGCAGTACGATTCAATGAAGGGCGCCCTATGCATTAACACGACAGCCCGCAAACCCACTACCAATGCTCGATAATCTGTTACGAATACGTACGTATGCAGTATACGATGTGAGTACGAATGCAGTACGAACCTGTTACGCTGTGACACGACCCCCTCCCCCCTCCCCGGAGGCCACGCGAACCTATATAAAGACGGTCGAGCGAGGCTCGAATATTTTAATCTTGTCGATTCGTGTTTCTTCTATGGAATGTACAACATACGATGGTCTTCGCGTTTAGGTACTAATTAGAATATAACAAAGGTTCATTGTGCTAAACTGAAAAGTATGAACATTACATGTGTAATGGAACGTGTTGGCTTGTAAAATTATCAGTGTGTTTATCGAAGCAAGTGCAATGTACCGGGTACATTTATTGTAGACTTCACTGAATTATTAACGAAATATATAGTCATCTGAATCTTTGAAGCGAGACCCGAATTGAACGTGACATGCGCAGTGATTTCTTTCATACCACTTCGCGTATCGCGTATCGCGACTTCGCGTATCGCCTATCGCGACTTCGCGTATCGCCTATCGCGACTTCGTGTATCGCCTATCGCGACTTCGCCTATCGCGACTTCGCGTATCGCGTATCGCGTATCGCGACTCCCGCGTATCGCCTATCGCGACTTCGCGTATCGCCTATCGCGACTTCGTGTATCGCCTATCGCGACTTCGCCTATCGCGACTTCGCGTATCGCGTATCGCGACTTCGCGTATCGCCTATCGCGACTTCGCGTATTGCGTATCGCGACTTCGCGTATCGCCTATCGCGACTTCGTGTATCGCCTATCGCGACTTCGCGTATCGCCTATCGCGACTTCGCGTATCGCGTATCGCGACTTCGCGTATCGCGACTTCGTGTATCGCCTATCGCGACTTCGCGTATCGCCTATCGCGACTTCGCGTATCGCGTATCGCGACTTCGTGTATCGCCTATCGCGACTTCGCGTATCGCCTATCGCGACTTCGCGTATCGCGTATCGCGGCTTCGTGTATCGCCTATCGCGACTTCGCGTATCGCCTATCGCGACTTCGCGTATCGCCTATCGCGTATCGCGACTTCGCGTATCGCGTATCGCGACTTCGCACTATCGCTTCGCGACTTCGCATTATCGCTTCGCGCGTTCGCCGCTCGCGACTTCGCATTATCGCTTCGCGTCTTCGCAATATCGCTTCGCGTCTTCGCAGTATCGCTTCGCGACTTCGCATATCGCTTCGCGACTTCGCATTATCGCTTCGCGACTTCGCATTATCGCTTCGCGACTTCGTACTATCGCGACTTCGCCCCATACTTCTTGAGGGCGAAGTGCGATGGCCCTTCTCGGCCATCATAGGATCCAGCGTCTATCGTCCTTCCCCAGATATACGTGGTAAGGTCCAGCGTCTGTCTTCCTTCCCAGGTCTTCGTTCACTCCCGTATGGATGAACACTGCGTCGTGTCTCGTCTTACACGACTAGGCCCCTCCGTAGTTATGTCCGGCGTGTGTCTTCCTTCCCCCGGTCTTCTTCCCTCGGGTGGTATGGACTTCTCGTCGTCGTCGTGTCTCGTCTTACACGACTAAGCCCCTCCAAGCGTTGATAACCGTCAATGGATGCGGACGGCCTGAGCACGACAGTACTATCACAGGCTTCAGCGACCCCGCTCACGGCGACTCACTCCGCGGCCCGGCTCCAAGGATGAATCATCAAGGCTAGAGTTCACGGCTACACGGTCCACATAGGATCGGACATCAATAACACACGGTGGATAGGCAGGCACCTGGTCTAGTAACCCTCTTCCTATACTACTGTATGGGCACCTGGAATCGGCACCCGCTCTCTATACTACTGTATGGTCAACCGGTATAGGAACCCTCCTTCTATACTACTGTATGGTCAGCTGGCCCTTGAACCCTCTCTCTATACTACTGCAGGGTCATCCGCAATAGATGGGCATCTGGTCAAGGATTCCCCCTTTATATACTACTGTACGAAACAGTAGTAATCTATGATTGGCCGTGAATTACTCAATGTATGTACAGGGTGGTGAGAGACTTAGCCCCACCAGGGACCTAATGATACTGTCATTAGGTCCCACGTACATCCTAGCCACCATCGTCGTGTAGAAGCCCGAATCGTATAAACAATGATTTAGTTGCTCCTTACCATGCATTTTCCGATAAAACGTATCATGAACTAGTCCGAATCGTCCGAACGGCCAACATCTGTTGTCTTTTGGAGTGGGTTTCGCCGCCTTTTGTGAGTCGCCACTGAAAATTTCAAACAGCTCCGCCATGTTTGTTTCCACGCCGGAGTGTCAACTGCGCAAACGGTGGCGTGTATGGTGTTTATTGCGGTCACCGTTTGCACAGTTGACACTCTGGCGTGGAAACAAACATGGCGGAGCTGTTTGAAATTTTCAGCGGCGACTGGTACAAAAGGCGGCGAAACCCACTCCAAAAGACAACAGATGTCGGCCGTTCGGACGATTCGGACTAGTTCATGATACGTTTTATCGGAAAATGCATGGTAAGGAGCAACTAAATCATTGTTTATACGATTCGGGCTTCTACACGACGATGGTGGCTAGGATGTACGTGGGACCTAATGACAGTATCATTAGGTCCCTGCTGGGGCTAGTGAGAGACTATGCTTATGGAGGCGTGAATGGATAATCGTTTATCGTACGATTGACTGGGTAGATGTATATTTATCAAGCTATAGGCTCGAACCTATAGCTTGTGGGTGTTAGCGTGAATGTATTTCAACCCGTAGGTTGTGTATATTTAAGTACGTGTGTGCATGAATAATTGTTTAGGTAGGAACTGTGTATGATTTGCCTAGCTGTACCCTCTTCACAGAGACTAGCGTCTCCTACTGGATACAGCTTAATCGATACCATAAAGGTATGGCCGTGCTATCAACACTAACGTCGTTAGTTAATTCCCAGAGCTGAGCCTGCACTAGCGTACAGTAGAGATTAAGAATAACCATTGACGATAAGTGTCTATACTCTAACTTCCAGCGCAATACCCATACAACTGTGCGATACGGTTGAAATAGGTAGAGATCGAAGTAGAGTAAACACAGCCCGGACGTGTTGAATGTAAGTGTGTGTAAATGTATGCAATGATGCTATAGGATTCGGCGGCGGCACTTCTCCAATTCGGCGACCTGGTCGCGGCCCGGCGGCGGCACTTCTACAATTCGGCGACCTGGTCGCGGCCCGGCAATGTATTGGATTTCTTCTCCCCAATAGATTTTGCGTGTGCTCTCACCTCGATGTTTCTGCTGGTCTCTCTCGTTTCAGCGGGAGTCCGGCTTATATAGGGCTACCGCTCTTCTGTGGATAAAGGTAGAAACAGACGTCGAAGATACCAGCGCCCTCTTTACTGTCAAATTACAACACTTCCCGATCAGTTTATCTGGACTTCGCTGGATAAATATGGCTATGGAGGAACAAACCATAATTCATAACGGACGTAACTGGTAAATCTCAGCTTCCAACTCTCTCTGGTTAATTCATACGACGACCGCAAAGTTCACTGTCCTAATCTGCATATTCACTGAAACCGACTTCCGGATTCCTGACTGACGTCATCTACAGCGAAGCAAGTAGCTCACCAGGGTCCCTTTCACCGTCCCGACTGATCGTTGGAGATAACTTCACCGGGATTTCGAGGCATTGTCTGTCTCCCGGATTATCATAGTTCATTCTAGGAGAATTACAGCGTTGGATTCCACCAGGTAAGTGAACCGCACACATAAACACAATGTAACTTTCGATTTCACATAGTCACGTATCAGAGCACAAGCAGTGATTTATTAAAGGGGATCCCAAGGGGTCGTTGTCAACCTGCACTTTCGTTACAAAAGCATAATATCCTCTGAAATATTACAGAATTTTCATTATATAATCTTTGGAAATGTCCGTGACGGAATCACAGTGAAAGTCCTTCTTTTTGACTAGTGTTATTGGTATAATTTTTGCTGCTCTGTTTCAGTCTAATTATTCTTAAAAGACATCTCTTACTGTCATACAGTAGCCTACCCAAGTACCTCGTGAGAAAAGCGCGACTGGGTCATCGCAGGGGTTAAATCTATTCCGTGACGGAATCACAAGAAAATCGTGACGGAATCACGAGTGCGCTTTTTAAATCTTCTCGGTAAAAGATCTTTATCAATTACACATTTTCTCCAAAAAAAAAAATATTTCTATGATGCATTTATCACTTCTAATTATAAATTTAAACTCTGAGCTCTTATTTTGGACAATGTATACAGTTCCTATTACATACATATCTTTTATACAGATGTTTTCATATAGTAGGCCCAGTAATATATAGCGGACCGATAAAGTCAGTGGCTCGTCAGTGTGCATGCCCGAGAAACCGAAAGTGGTGTGCGTAGGAGTGTTCTGCGCATGACGTCATGTATTACGTCACTTCCGGTCTGCGTGAATCGGGCGTGATCCGGGCGTGACCTGGGTAGGGCTGGTTGACCTATATGTGGGTCATCGTGGTTTTACATCGGGGTTCTTGGAGATGATTTGAATGCATATACTGACCTGTATCTGGGCTTTTTCCATTCATCCGGGTCCTTGTCTGTTCATCCTAACATCCGGGTACTTGTGGGGTTTTTCCGTTCATCCGGGTCCTTGTTTTTACAGCCGGGGACTTGTTTACATCCGGGTACATACGGGTTCTTGTACATCCGGGTACATACGGGTTCTTGTACATCCGGGTGCATACGGCTTCTTGTACACCCGGGTAAATCCTGGTACTTCTATGTAGGTGTATAAAAGTCGGAATTTTCATGGCATTGCTTCATTCATGGGCCTGCCTACCTGACCGGGACCTGACCAGCCTGAGCCTGCCTGACCAACCTGAGCCTACCTGACCAGCCTGACGAGAGGAGCTACTTGCCTGAACCTGACCAGTGGAGCCTGTCTACCTGCCTGACCAGCACCTACCTGAGCCAACATCCATGGACTCATCCGACCGAGCTAAGCTTATGCAGCACCGTGTCAAGATCATTGATGAGATGGTGAATGTGACCGATATATGTGATCTGCTCCTGGTGGAAAACATAATCACTAAACACAGTGGGGAAGATGTCATGGCGCAGAACACCAATTCGCGACGAAACAGAGCCCTCATCGACCATCTACTGCACTGTGGTCCCTTAGCATTTCAGGCCTTCCTGGAGGCACTGAGGAAGACGGGGAATGAAGGAATAGCGTCTCTACTTCAACCCGAGGAACCGAATGTACAAGAACCCGTATGTACCCGGATGTACAAGAATCCGTATGTACCCGGATCTCTACTTCAACCCGAGGAACCAGAAGAGAAAATCTTACTCATCGACTACGACATCTCCGAAGCGAGTACAGGTACCAAACGTGCCCAGGAAGAGCCCGGTCCACCTGCCAAATGTGCCCGTCCCCAACTAGCACCCATACAAATGCCTCAGCAAGCGAAGAAAGAGGTGCTACTCCCTATGTCTGTGCAGCAGGTGAATGATATCATCCAGCAGTCCTACCAGGCGGCCCACATGAACACTTAATGCTCACTCCCTATTTAACTGTAACCGTGAAAAATGAGCAAGTGCACTTTAATGCATCAGCCTGGGACGACAAACCACCTAAGCATATCGCCTTGACGTTTGAGACATGGACAAGAGTACTGGCACTTTACGGATGCGTCTATGCGGTCATTGAGGCTGAGGGGAGCGACCAAGCGAATTTTTTTGCGGGTGACGACGTGTTCCTCACCTGTTCTATGTTCAACAACATTCTGCTGGTGCATATTCGTAAATGGAAGTTGAAGAAAGATACGCGTATTCCCTTACCTGAGGGTGTCGTGCTGCAAATACCTGCGTGGCGTAAACTTCAAGACCTCACAGCCGAAATTAATGAAGCCCTGTCTGACCAGGTGTCTGAATATATCTATAAAAAGTACATTGAAACCTTCCTGGATCATCTTAGACCCCGTATTCGACACTTGCGTATCGAACAATGCGCAGGCTGTCAGAACATGTCAGAGTCGCTAAACATGCATACGTGGCTGAACACCATGGCACCGTCAGGCGCGCTGATGACTGAGGCGCTACACGACGTCAACGAGATGCAAATTGCGGAGGGATTGCAAGCTGCCTGTCCACCGAGAATTCCACGTGAGCAGGTTGCTGGCTTCATATACGTGCACCAGAGCAATAAAGACAGTCTTGTTGACTAAATATTGAACATTCAGACATTACCGTATTCCTACATTCTATGTTCATTCTATGTTCATTTTACCGTCATGGTGACACTGTATAACTCTATTAGAAAATTGAACACGAAGAGCCTACCGTGGTGAAGACATTATGTTCATTCTACTGTGTTGTTAATAAATATTAGAAATTCAACTAATGTGTGTCAGTGAACAGGGCTATTCCACCAAGCGCCTCCACTCAAAGTTTCTCAAATTTGGCGATACATATCGCATGCTGATAGCAAAATACGAACGTAGCGTGCAAGATCTATGGCGCTACGTTTCGTAACATGTGTCTAATTCCGCTTAACCCGGGGCTAGGGGCCGTATGAGCCCATGTACTTCAAGATCCTCATGGTACTCATATGAACAGTCACAATCAAAGCGTGACTGAGGTACATTATTTTTAGATGACGACTCTATAACGAATATTATGGATTAAGAATACTGATCAGTGATACGGATTTGATATTTTGGAACATCATGATGTCTTGCCGGTATCATTGAAAACTGTTGACCGCTTCTCTCTTGCAGGAAACAAGCCTATGTTTATGTATACTTTTGTCTTTTTGAATTTGGTGCTAATACTGTTATATGGAAATGGAATAGGTCTTTGGATTATGGACGCGGATATTCTCTAATGGACGACGGCTGGATTATGAATGACGGACTAGACGCTTGTAATTCACTCTATGCAGGGCGGGGGGGGGGGAGGTGTGGGAGCTCATGTTTTTTGTGCCTTTTAGTTAGAAAGTCCCTCTTTCGGGAATATTGGAGTGGTCCTGATATGGCGCTGAATATGCGTTGAGAAGTGCAGAAGGGCCGTGAGTTCACGGCCGGAATATTAATTGATGTTTGATACGTTTCCCGACACACAGGGCACCGTAAAGTCATATGATATTCTTCTGTGTCTGCGCATTGGCACGACCCCGCTTTGCATAATAAGCCTAGTACACATACACCGCATAGGGCTAGGTGGCCACAAGAAAAAAGGGCGTACGCCGTCTCAGCGTCCTGGCAGATGGTACATGTTGATTTCTTCATCTCTGTATCCAGTGGGAGGCGTAGCTTAGCCTTTTCCTCTTCTAATTGTTGAATTTGTTGTCTCATGCGTGCCAACCGGGTCACCTCTGGTGGTGGCGTTATGAGATCCCTTGTTATGCCAGGCGTAGCCGTCGTTGTGGTAGCCGTCGTTGTGGGAGGCGAAGCTGTAGTTGCTGGTGGACCCATGCTGCGAATGTTTAACCACCCCATTTGTTGAGGAGATGACGCCTGTATATCTTTTACTTCTTCTATTTCATCTATGTCTGTATCATCATCGTCATCATCCAGAGTGTCGTCTATCTCTATATCTTGTTGTCTGGCTCGCTCTCTCAATTCTTCCGCAGTCTCCCAAGTGAGCGTGTTGATTAGTCTAGGATCTTGTTGTCCATGCTCCTTGGCTCGGTCCCTCAAATCTTCAGCACTCTCCCTCGATGCTTGTTCGATTCGCTCCCTGGCTTGTTCCCTCAAAGCTTCGGCAGACTCTCCCGTGTTGAACGTGTTGAAGAGTGAACGTCTAGCAGTAGCATCAACCATGATGTGGTTGAAATGAGTGTGTCTAGCAGACGAGATCGAGCCCGCTTTTTTATACTCTACCGTAGAGTACCCGGCTTGTACATCCGGATACATACGGGTTCTTGTACATCCGGGTACACACGGGTTCTTGTACATCCGGGTACATCCGTGTACTTCTATGTAACGTCATAGCTGTACACACATTGGGTCCCATACTGTAAATAGCTGTGTGTTAACAGTAGAGGGTTTGGAAGGCAAAAATTCACTCTTCTCCGTCCATAAACCTCCTGAATTTTGGTGACATTATAACGTTGTAAGGGTGAAACCTAAATTGTTTTTAGAGGCGTAAGCCGGTTTAATTTACCGTGCTTTTCACACAACCATGCAGGTGAAATCGGGGGTTCAAATGAGGGAAATGATAAAAAAAATTATATTTATCCATCCGTTAGCCTTCTGAATCTGCCAGCGATACAGTATAACCTCCCAATGTTCAAGTTTAAAGTTGTTTTAGACATCAACTCTCGTTTATTGAAAATTTAGCCGGCTTCGAACATCGCACAGAAAGCGCAGACCATTTTGTCTTTCTGGCCGAGACGGCCTTCAGCCCGAAGCGGCCTCGCCGGCGTCCGCGCGCACGCATACGGGTCCTCTACGGTAGAGTATAAAAAGCGGGCTCGATCTCGTCTGCTACACAAACTCATTTCAACCACATCATGGCTGACCACGCAACAGCTGATTACATGGATATCAATGGAGCATACCGAGACAATAGTACCAACGAGACGTGGCTTGACGAAATATTACAACACCTGTTCAAAGAAGACGAAGAAAAAGATGAAAAAGAAGAAAAAGAACAAGACGCGGGAACGGAGGACGACGCAACAGGTGAATTCATGGATATCGATTGGACCACAAAAGACAATAGTACCAACGAGGTATGGCTTGACGAAATACTACAATACCTGTTGAAGGAAGATGAAGATAAAGAAGATGAAGATAAAGAAGAAGAAGAAGAAAAAGAAGAACAGACGACAGTTTCGCAACAACAGCAGCAATATCTTGACGATGCAACAGGTGAATTCATCGATATCGATGGGGCCACACAAGACAATAGTACCAAAGAGGTATGGCTTGACGAAATAATACAACACTGTTGAAAGAAGACGAAGAAGAAAAAGAAGAACAGACGGCAGATGGGAAGAAGACTTTGACGATAGTTTCGCAGCAACAGCAATATCTTGACGACTACTGCGCAGAAATAACAAGACTGTAGAGGGATACATCATGGGGGTTGGTGAAGCAACTACTGTGTGTCAAATGTATTACTCACTACGCCAAATTCGCCCTATTCCCCTGTGGACACCAAGCGTTACACGCCTGCTGTATCGCCAAACTTGCAAGAAGAGCAGGTTCTACGTCCAGTTGCAGGCCCGTCCCGTTTGCACTCGTTCCGCTGAGATGTCCCCTATGCACCAAGAGGAAGAAAGAACTGCACCAATGGGTGTAATCATTACACCCCCAGTCAGTCCCTTATCAGGGCCACCCACTTACTCCCGAAAGAGGGACTTTCTAACTAAAAAGCACAAAAAACATGAGCTCCCACATCTTTCCACTACATGCATACACCTTGGTAATAGGTAAATAACTAGTGAATAGAACTTTCTACTAACAGCACCTTGCACCCAGGTAAAAATTAACACCCACACACTACTAGTATGAATGCGAGTTACACAGTAATAATATACTAGTCTAATAGATACACCGTGTATACTCGGAAAAGGCGAGTGTAAAAAACAAAAATTTAATTGTCTCTGTCCGTAAATTAGCACACGCGTCATGGCGCACTTTGAGGGTAATGAGGTGTGGAGATTGTCATAGAATGCACTATATTTGAATGTGTATTTTTTTGTGAGGAGCTGGAGATTGGTAATCATTATGGAATATGGAGGGCGGAGATTGGTCATAGCGGACTTTTAGAATAGTTGTGGGGTATGAGGTGTGAGAGATTGTCATAGATGTTCTATAATTGAATGTGTATATTTTGTGAGGAGGTGGAGATTGATAATGATCATAGAATATGGAGGAGAGGAGCTTGACATATGTAGGCCCTGGTGTTATTTCAATGTGCAACGTTAGAAGTCCTCTTTCGGGGGATTGGGTTGGCCCTGAAAAGGGACGTTGGGGTGATCTTTTGACCCTATTTACTCAGGGGATGGGGTTGACCTCTTTACCCCATCAAGCTCACGGAGAATTAGTCCCCTTGTTGGTATTGTTGGGGGACTGGCTCCGGCTGGTGTTGTTGCTGGTGGACTGGACTTCTTGTTGTTGTTGTTCCAGGGCATCCAGCGAGATGAATTCGAGGGGGACTGGCTGGCGTTCTGGCTCCTGGGGGATTGGCTGGGACTGTTGTTGTTGTTGCTCGTCCAACACGTACTGTAGGGTGTCCAGCCAGTCTTCCCCCTCCAAGTCGGCCGTGGCCCTGGTGACAAGATGGTGTAAGTCACCCCAGGAGAGTGGCGTGAAGTTGGTGTTCTCCCGGATCCATCTTTTCATTTCCTCCAGCCAGAACGCTTTCACTGCTTTCGCCAATTCTTTGCGTTCCCTCCTCTCTTTCGCCCACCTCGCCGCTCCCTTGGTTGTAGACATCTTGGCGACTGTCTTCAGTTTCTTGCTTCTCTCTCAATACGGTCTTCTCAGCTGAAAAGATTGTGATAGAATGCACTCCCCCCACGCGTTTCTCATGGCTTTTGTACCCAATGCAGTGGATGTCCAATGGCTGTCTAAAAGGCGGAGAGCCGACCGATTGGCTCTATGTCTGACCGAGCCATTGGTTGAAATAACGGTGATTCATTGGTCCAAAATGCGCGCTTGCACCCGGACCTACATTACGCCAGAATCCCACCAAGGTCTTAATGGCAAAATCCTAGGTTAAAATGAATTCCTATACAATAACCTAGGATGATGTCGATTGGCTGTCTAAAAAAGGTCGAAGCCCACTCATTAGCTCTTTTTCAGGCTTAGCCATTGGTTAAAATTACGGATGTTCATTGGTCCAAATGTGCCTCTTCATCCTTGCTGGGTTAACGCCAGAATCCTACCAAGCTCTTAATGACAAAATCCAAGGTTAAATGAATTCCTATACAAATAACATTACACCACCGAATTATCACGTACTTTCACGAAGGTAGGGGAGAACGAAAAAAATAAAACTATAACGTGTACGGACACGGACTAATTATACGAAGAGGTATATTAGTCTTCACATTTAGTAGTAGAAAAGCGCATTTCGAGCCCTATTGATCTTGCAGCGCAATGCGCAGAGGATAGTATAGTAACAGTATATTGACTTACATGTATTTGTATAAAAGTGCATTGGAGACCGGGCAACGAAGCGCACTATGTGCTACTCTATATAGACAGACCTCTTTAGCCGTTTTTTTTTTCATTGACCACCATGGCAGCGTGCGGAACAGAGCTTGCGTTGTTCCAACTGACACCGAACGTCTATCTCATCGTCAATGATGATCACCTGGAGCTCGTCGAAGAAGAACCGCAGGAGGTGAAGATTTTTTTATCGCTATCAGGGTGGACGCTATTGACACGGTTGTTACAGGGGAAAGAGCCCGAAGTAGATTTCATGCACGTGGGTGTGTGCACATATGCAGTGGTGGAGATGATTCTTTTCCCCCCGGTTGGAACAGCGTGGGGGTGCCCATATCACAATCCGTCCGCCATTATGGATGGCAATGAAAGCTGTACTTTCCGAGGTCGATAACTTACTGCACCCCGATGTGCACCCTGTGGCTACCCGAAGTCTTACACCTGGCTGCACCATATGGTTGTACCCCAAACGAGTGGACCTGATCGATAACCGGGCTGTGTGTTGCTGTAAACCCAAAGCGCAGGTCTCTTTGTCACCGGAGGGATGGACCACTTTGAAACGTGTGTTAAAGGGTACACTGGACGGTGATTTTAATGATCTGAAATTACTCCTGATGAAAGGACCTAAATATAGAGAGCCAAGAAGAATAAATCTGAAGGCCGACCAGAAGATAGTCTTGTCTGCATTAGAACAGTACGTTATTGATTGGTCTAAGCGAGAAAAAGTTGAACCTACAGTACTCGCTGATTGGTTGGACCTCACCAAGAGCAAGGTCGTTGAAACAATCCGCCATATTGACAGAAGTACTCTTCCCCAAGCAAAACAAGTACTGAGAAACCTCAATTCGCAACAAGTTCTAGCAAATCTCCAGAGTAAATTCGTCATAGTCCCAGCAGACAAAGCTCCGAATAATATGATATTCATATGTAAATATTACTATTACCAGGTGCTGGTTAAAGAATTTAGTGTAGACATATCTTCATCAAATACGTCTACTTACTCCCAAACTGCATTTACTCTGGAAGATTTATTTAACAATCACAAAAAGTTTCTCAGGGAAAGAGGTATTTGTCTTCCAACCAATCATAACGACATACCAAAAATATACTGGACTCCCAAAATGCATAAATCACCATACAAAGCTAGATTCATAGCTGGTTCTAGAAGCTGCACCACCAAGCTTCTTTCAACCCTATTGACGAGGGCCCTTCAGGAGGTAAAAGCATTTTGGGAAAGGTATTGCGCCACTATTTCTAAGAACTCTGGCGTTGAATGTATGTGGATAATGAAAAACTCAAAATGTCTTACGGAAGAACTTGATGCTAAAGGTCACATACCGTACAGACATGTATCCACATGGGATTTCTCGACTCTCTATACTACAACCCCTCATCAGGACCTTATTGACCGTATAAGTTCATTAATAGTATCTGTGTTCAAGAAAACTGATCGTAGATATATTAATGTCGGAAGCCATAAAGCATTCTTTAGCTCTACTACATACAAGAGATATCATTCATGGGATGTTTCTTTGTTTATAGAGTTGCTTGAATTTCTCATTAAAAATATCTATGTGAAATTTGGCAACACAATATATCAGCAGCATATAGGTATTCCAATGGGTACTAATTGTGCACCCCTGTTGGCTGACCTGTATCTGTTCTCTTATGAATATGACTATATGCAGGCGCTTTCAAAACCGATCCATTCAAAGCCCGTTCCTTCTCATTCACCAAACGCTATATAGACGATCTTCTCGCTGTGGATAATCGCTATATAAATGACGCAGTGAAGGATATATATCCACCTTCACTGGATTTGAAGGAAACTACAGATAGCCCTACAGGCACATCATATTTAGATCTATATCTCTATAAAAATGAAGCGGGCATTCTCTCTCGTCGACTTTATGACAAAAGAGATGATTACAATTTCGACATCGTAAACTATCCCTTTCTGGATAGTAATATTCCAGTGGGACCTGCATATGGCGTATACATATATCGCTTAGTAGCATTTGCTAGATCCTGTGTTAAATGTGACGATTTTAATCAACGTCACAAAACATTGTTGCAGAAACTTATAAAACAGGGCTATTCCACCAAGCGCCTCCACTCAAAGTTTCTCAAATTTGGCGATACATATCGCATGCTGATAGCAAAATACGAACGTAGCGTGCAAGATCTATGGCGCTACGTTTCGTAACTTGTGTCTAATTCCGCTTAACCCGGGGCTAGGGGCCGTATGAACCCATGTACTTCAAGATCCTCATGGTACTCATATGAACAGTCACAATCAAAGCGTGACTGAGATACATCATTCTTTAGATGACGACTTTACAACGAATATTATGGATTAAGAATACTGATCAGCGATACGGATTTGATATTTTTGGAACATCATGATGTCTTGCCGGCATCATTGAAAACTGTTGACCGCTTTTCTCTTGCAGGAAACAAGCCTATGTTTATGTATACTATGGTTGTCTTTTTTGAATTTGGTGCTAATACTGTTATATGGAATATGGAATAGGTCTTTGGATTATGGACGCGGATATTCTCTAATGGACGACGGTTGGATTATGAATGACGGACTAGACACTTGTAATTCACCCGTGTGACGAGGTCTGAAAGGCGGTCATTTTACTCTGGACCCTGATCTATGGACAGCCTTGGAACAAGTAGTCCCCATTGTCGAAGAGGTACTATATCTATAGGGTCCACACAGTCTAGAGTGTCAGTGTCTCACCATGAAGCGAATACAGAACAGCGTGGGTCGAACCCGGTGGGGCAAGTGTCGGGCCAAGACACAGTCCAAGCATGTGGACATGTTGTTAACGGATTTGTATTACAGCCCAGCCAGTCCAGCCGCTTATAGCGCTGTGGAAGCGCTCGCTCGAGCTGCGCAGACCCAAGGCATCAGTCGAGCTGAAGTTGGGAATGGTTAAAAACCCAAGACACTTATAGCTTACATCGAGCAGCCCGACGGCATTTTCGCCGTAACCGAGTGATCGTAGGAGGAATAGACGCACAATGGCAGACGGATTTGGTCGATATGAGTCGATTTGCTGCCCACAATGATGGACATCGGTACATGTTGACCTGTATCGATATTTTATCCAAGTACGCATGGGTGGTACCCATCCGGAGCAAAACAGGGGAGAATCTTGTACAGGCGTTCCAGCAGATTTTCATAACTGGTCGCAAACCCCTCTATTTGCAAACGGATGACGGCACAGAATTTCTCAACCGACACTTTCAAGCCTTTCTCAAGAAAGGTGTTTTACAACGAGACAAAAGCCTCTGTGGTGGAACGATTCAATCGTACCTTGAAAGGCCGGATGTACAAGTATTTTACAGCCAAAAACACCCGACGGTACATCGATGTGCTACCGCGGCTCGTCCGGGGATACAATCGAGCATATCATCGCGGTATCCAGCGGGCTCCCGTCGATGTGACGGAACGCAACGAACATCAAGTGCGTCGTACGCTGTACTCGATAGAACCTAGTCCTACAGCTTCACCCCATTACAAACGCGGAGATGTGGTACGGATCAGTAAAGTCAAAGGTCAATTTAAGAAAAGTTACTTGCCCAACTGGAGTTGAGCACTTTGTGATTGTTCTCCATAGTCCCCGAAACCCCCACACGTCTATCAACTGGAAAATCTACAAGGGGAAACACTGCAAGACACGTTTTACGAGGCGGAATTACAACCGGTCGTAAAAACACAGAAAGATTACTACACGGTGGAGAAGATTTTGAAAACGGAACGTCGACGTGGCAAACTGTATCATTTCGTCAAAGGGCAAGGTTGGTCCAGTTCGTTTAATTCCTGGGTCTCAGCCCGTGATATGAAACGGCTATAAATTCTACCTCACGTCTTCTACAGCGTTCAGTCTAGGACTGCACCATGGAAGGTGCACAACTTCCCTTCCCTCTGTTTCAACCTACCATCCATCTCACCCACGCGGCTCACCCCGGCACCCCAACGTCAATACGCTACTAACAACAACAACATCACGAGGGTCTATTGCACTCTACCTTCTCCAGCACCTACCACCACCACCACCACCACTACTCCGCCTATTCCTACCATCAGGAGGGTACCACCGACGACGACCGCAGGTGAGAAAACTACCAGGGCAAAACCACAGCAACATAGGACTCCGACTCCGACAAGTGTAGTGGGTGTGATTACCGCGACAACGGTATCCCCAGGACTACGATCCCCGGTGGGATAGACGACAACAGTGGTGGGCCAAAACACCACCAATAAAAAATAACCTCCATATGGATCCACGGTGGCAGCATCATTTCACGTGTCTCATCGCTGGGCCGACCGGCTCGGGAAGAACACACTTCGTTCAACGTCTCATCCAACACGGGTCAGCCCTCATTTCTCCTCCCGTGGCCCGCATCCTTTGGTGTTATGGAGCTTGGCAGCCTGCGTATGAGCGTATGGCTAAGACGATACCTGGTGTTTGTGTGAAGTCGCTCATAATGTGTTAAAAGGAAATGTTCCACTCAGTCCTCTGCAGAAAGGAAAATTGCAACAGCACAAGACGGGTCTCCGAACCCTGGTCCAGAAGAAGACGAGTTTAAAGAAAAAGGAACAGGTGTTACAGAAAGGTGGATTTCTCGGTGCACTACTCGCATCATTAGCAGCCTCCGTCCTGGGACCACTAGTAGGGTCCATCTTGGGTGAACCACGCTAACACAATCATAGAACATACGAAAAAATGATGCTGGTCGAACCTCGACTGTTACAAAGCTTGCAATCACCCTACCCTGTCCGTGCCACGGTACAACAACTCCAGCCCCTCGATGAAGAGATGAATAGTATACCACAACGCCGACTGCCCGATCGCGAGAAAATTCAACTCTACCATCAGACGCTGAACCGCTACAAGACGTTTATGGATCAATATAGGGGTGGTCCAACATCACCACCACCACCACCCTCTGCATCACCTCAGCTCGAAGATGAAGTGTTGGCCAGTGTCCCTAAGGCGTTCAAGACCAAGGCCCATTTATTGTTGGACCTGGTGAAACAGAATCCTGATATGGGCTGGACCGAACAGGGGGAACTGCTTATTCGAAACCGAGTGGTGCCGGGGTCCCATATGACCGATCTGATCAACGATACGGTGCGCTCTCGCAAACACTCTAATCCACCGGGCTGGGAAGCCTTTGCTCAAGAATTGAAAGACACACACGTCCCTCGAGAATTGCTGGGGAATCATCAACGCTGGCTGTGGATGCAGCGGACACGTCGACAGGAACGCTCACCCTTGACACCTTCAACACCCCCGAAAACAATCTCACGGCAGGTACGGCGTGCCCGGTCTATGTTACCCCACTGGAACAGAGGCACACGAGCCTCTCCACGGAGCTCTCAACGTTCACTTCGAACTTCAACTCGAACTCTGCCACGCCGGTCCAGACGTCCATCCAAACCTCGGCAGGAACCTCTCGGCCCTTGGGAGCCCGTATAAGGGAAGTCTATAAAAATGGGTGCGTGTCACTGAGTGAGTCAGTAGTCATGTTTTATCTCACGTTGCCCTGTAACAGTTCGCTCGATGTGTTTCCTGACAACACCTTGGCCAAGTACGTGACCCAGTTACCGCATCCGTTACATTTACCTGGACGCTGGGAATGTGGAATCGTGGATATCCAATACCCTTACTCGTGGTACAGCGTGCGAGCCGGTGAAGTGTGGTACGAGGTGACCTACGAAGGGAAAGAAACCCGACTGATCCTACCCGAAGGCCAATACGATACCCCCAAGGAGTTCATCAACGCGCTGACAAGTTTGATGCGGTATAAGGCTCTACGGACGGTCACCAATACTTCACATCCCACGAAAAACTTTCCCTTCCCTACAACCCACACAACGACAAGGCGCAGCTCCTCATCACCCCCAACGTGAGTGTCGTACTCAGTCCTACCCTACAGCAAATGCTGGATCTCGATCTACAGAACTACACGGGCCCAACCGCCGACCATGCCCAGATCATGATGGATATGAAGGTGGGTATGTACGGACTCTACTCGGGCGTGGTCGACAACCACATTGTGGGAGATGTCAACACACCTCTGTTACGGGTGGTCCCCATTAAAAAGAAGTATGGAGATCAAGTCACCCACTTGAGAGTTTCAACCACACGCTCTACCTACCCGTACGACAGTCCGATATCAACACCATCACGGTGGATATAAGAGATGACACGGGACGACCCGTCGCATTCGAACGACAAAAAATGGTGCTGACACTTCATTTCCGACGAGCGCGTTCTCCCCACTTCGTATAATGTACGTGCCTTACCAGTGCCATACGCCCAGCTATGCAGACTATTACAAGAAACAAACGGAATGTGGAGGTCCGGTTTTTAGCGGCGCACGCATGCAACGAGGTCACGGGCTGGGCAACATACTCGGTAGTGTAGTGAAAACGTTCTTTTGCCTTGGTGAAGCGGTGGGCAAACCAGCGGTACGAAGTGGACGGGAAGTCACCGGTGATGTCATGGGTGGTACGGCACCCCGACAAGCCTTCAAACGACGGGCTAAAGAAGCAGGCAGCGTCTTGGTCGCCAAAGGCCTTACAAGACAACCCTCGTCACATCGGACAGTCATTCGACGGCCAACACACCGACGACGCACACCTCAGAAGAAGAGAGACATCTTCGCATAATGGCATTCATTCACTGAGTCGTGTCTGTCTACCAACAGTGAATTGGATTTGTGGACTATTCCACCCACAGAGACCAGTGTCACCGAGGGTCGTCGGGTAGGACATCGTCCCCTGGCTAGCCTTACGGGAACGGGGACGCTGGAGTTCACCATTGAAAACAAAGATACGGCCTACCTGGATTTAGCCCACACGCACTTTTACGTGAAAGTCAAAGTGGTGAAAGGAGACGGGACGGACATCGACAACGTTGCCGGGTGAATCTGTGGCTGCACTCGATGTTCCAACAGGTGGATATCAGTCTGAACGATAAACTCATCAGTACGTCCACCAATGCATACCCGTACCGAGCCTACATCGACACGTTATTATCGTACGGAGGAGATGCCAAAAAACACACTTGTCAGCCCCACTGTACTACAGGGATACACCCGGTGAAATGGATACCACCGCCATCGTAAATACGGGGTTCACGCAACGCAAGAGGTTTACAGCCGGTAGCCGGTCCGTCGATGTGATGGGCCGGCTGCACGCCGACCTGTTCCTGCAAGACCGCTACCTGATGAACGGCGTATCCATCAAGATCAAGTTGATCCGTTCCCCACCCACCTTCGCCTTGATGGCAGACGGAGATGTCCCCAATTACAAGATCGGAATAGAAGAAGCAGCCCTGTTTGTCCGTACCGTGGATTTGCAAACGGGAGTGTTGGTGAATCACATGGAAGCATTATCGAAAAAATCAACCATGTACCCCATCCGACGAGTACAGACCAAGATGTTCTCTGTGCCAGCGGGTACGATGATGGCCAATCGTGAAAATTTATTTCTAGGAGACCTGCCTAAACGTCTTACCCTGGCATGTGTCGCCAACACCAGCTTCAATTGGAACTGGGGTGAGAATCCATTCCACTTTCAACATTTCAACATCAACTTTATGGCACTGCACGTGGCTGGCCATCGAATCCCAGCCCGTCCGTTACAACCGGATTTTGGTAACAATCAATATGTGCGGAGCTACCTGAACCTGTTTACAGCCACAGGGCAAAACAATCAGGACGAAGGAAATACCATCACTCGACGAGACTTTGCCCGTGGGCACACCTTGTTCGCCTTCGACCTCACCCCTACCTGGGAACACGATCATCAGCTGGTCTTGCTCAAGAAAGGAAACTTACGGTTGGAACTGCGTTTCTCCGTAGCTCTATCCCATACCATTAAAGTGATTTGCTACGCCGAGTTTGATAACGTCATCACAGTGGATCAGCAAAGAAACGTCCTGTGTGACTACGCCAGCTAGAGTCATTGATACAAAGCAGCTCATTACCGTACTCCATCGGGATCCCCGGGTACCCTTTCGAGATGTATTTCCACGCAATGTCTTTCCGACCACCTCATCCACCCCTGCGGCCTACATCCTGAATACCGACCCTAGTACTCGACCGGGTGAACATTGGGTGGCTGTGTACGTTGGCCAAAGGCCACATGGACCGTCGTATCTCTGGGCCAAGGAGAATACTTTGATTCCTACGGACTTCTTTTTTGAATTAGGTGCTAATACTGTTATATGGAATAGGTATTTGGATTATGGACACGGATATTCTCTAGTGGACGACGGCTGAATTATGAATGACGGACCAGACGCTTGTAATTGCACTCGTTCATCCCGGTTTGGTCCAGTTCATGGACGAATCTACTACAGTCTGGCGCTGGAATACTAAAAGATTACAAGGACTCTTGAGTGGTGTATGCGGAGAGTACTGTGTGTTTTATCTCACTCACCGGAGTAGAGGACATTCCATGCAAACCATCGTACAGATGTTTGATGATTATTCTCAAGCCGAAGACCGCGATGTCTTAGTGTACGACTGGGCTGCCTCTCGTTTTAATGTTCATGTCCCATTTCTCTGGTTGTCTTAATTTATTCAATGCACCGCGCGGTGTTCTTATTGTTTGTTGTTCTGACGTTGTTGTTCTGACGTTCATTGATGTTCAATAAAAATCATGAAAACACAAGTGACGTTTTGACTTTTTTATTCAGGTGGACAAGAATGTATAGAATGTGTACAAAGAATGTCAACAATACAGTAGGTGTGTAAAAAGCTTTCAGGAGTAAGATTCGAACCCACGACCTGCATTGCGCAGACCAGCACTTTTAACTGGCGCCTTAGATCACTCGACCATCCTGACTTGTACAGTTATCGTGTACGCTATATTTTTACAGTTATAGTTTTAACTGGTGTATCATGAGAAATATATCAAAAGTCAGAGTTACTGATTCCATCGGGAAGGACTTTCCGCTTGGGATAAAAGAAAGTGAAGGCATCCCATTGCTGGATGTACGTCCGCATCTGGTGGTCGACGACCCGGAGTCCTCTGTTAGTGCCACTCGCACTGGCCTGACTTTGGAGCACGTGAAGGTAGAGGGCTTTGTTAATGGCCTGGTCGCGCCGGTTGACTCCTTTGCAGCTGAAGTTGTTGTTACGTCTCCACCGTAACAGTAATACGTCTTGGACGACAGGGTGATCATGGCATCACCACTCCACTCTAACTTGAATAAGCCCGGAGTCCGCTTGTCGTACTGGTAATCGTCTTTTCTCGGTAGCCACTGGTCCCCTTCCGCCTCATACTGCGCGCGTAGTTCGGATTTGACGAGGGTCTCCCAAACCGCATTAGAGACGGCCATGTAGGCAGAATCGGTGTCCATCTCCATCAATTGCCAGTCTGATGGATTGAAATACACACCCATGAAATCGTATAAAAATTACAGCATCCTCAGCTTGGCCACCTGATATACCATACATCCAATTTGGAGCGGTAAGTTGTAACGCGTGGTCTTTTGGCTGAAGTGACTTCATACGTATCTTCATTGACGACGTTCACGGACCGAAACAGTGGCGAGTTGATCTTTTGGCGCTTGTGGAGTAGTACAGATATTCACGTTCACGTGCTTGTCTTGGTTGGTGACGGTTTTCCCATACTAGCCATTGCCCCGTCAGTTTCCAGGATTCACCGATAATGGCCTTACTGGGATCTTTATCTCCTTGACGACGGGCAGACGCCACGGTGTTGGAATGCCTCGCAAAGCAGGGGTTCGGTAATACTGTATGACTTGATACACTCGCGTCACTTCGAGATCGTGGCTCATGTACCACTGTAGTAGAGGGCTGCCCAGCAAGATTTTCCCCTCAACATGCTCCCAATCAACATGCGACGAGATAAAGGCAGGCAGTGATGTTCTTCAGCATAGGCGCGCATGGTGTCTCCAATGTCGGTCCGACTCACCAGCGTGTTTTTAAAGATGGGTGGGCACTGGTCGAATAGTGGATTCAGATTGTCGCATTCTACAAATTACAACACATATAAGGAAAACCCGTAGGGGTCCCCGGAACGAACGGCGTCGAAAATCTGTGGCAGGATCAGGAGTCGCCGGCGACTGAGGGGGTACTCCCGCGCTTTAAGGAAGCGGCGTAAGTGTGGGAGGGCCTGGTACATGGTGTTAAATTCACACTCCCACATTTCGATGAGCTGTTACCCCAACTCTTTGACGTAATCCCCGTTTTTCAGCACTTATGCCCGCAGTTCTTTTGCCGTTTTTCGACGCCGTTCGTTGAAGCGTCCAGCGCTGAAATGACATTCGTGGCCGTGCCAGTAACACCAGTAAAATTGGATTACGGTAGGTGTTCTACCCACAAGGGCAAACCCAACGACGGGGAGTCGGCGATCTTCTATCCGCTTCTCTGTGGCGTTGGTTTGATGTCGTATTGAAATTCCCCGTCGACAGGCTTCCCAGTCCAACCACTGCTCAGCGAGATGTTTGTACGGCGTACGTTGAGGTGTGAAATGCTGGCCTTCCGCCAACCAGCGCGTATAATGTCCGCTTGGCATGGGCTGGGTGAGGGACCACAAATCGAGGGCATTGGCATCAAATCCAATGATTTTGGTACAGGGTTTCCCACCTGGAAGGGTTGTGACGTCCTTCTCGTGGTAGCGATGAAAAATAAGGCTGGGCCCGCCGACGATGTTCTGTTTTAAACAATCATACATTTCCTCGTCTTTTTGTTGAATGAGCGAAAAGTAGGTAGAACAATCTTGAAAGAGATGGCGCAGAGCGAGACCCAGTAAACTCAAGCACTCGACGTGCATTTGATCCCGAAAGAGTTGGCCGCTTCGATGAATGGAACGACATCTAAGTTGTTATAATACACCTACATAGAAGTACCCGGATGTACGCGGATGTACAAGAACCCGTATGTACCCGGATGTACAAGAACCCGTATGTACCCGGATATACAAAAACCCATATGTACCCGGATGTAAACAAGTCCCCGGCTGTAAAAACAAGGACCCGGATGAATGGAAAAACCCCACAAGTACCCGAATGTAAGGATAAACAGACAAGGACCCGAATGAATGGGAAAACCCCAGATACAGGTCAGTACATGCACTTCTATCATCCCCAAGAACCCCGATGTAAACATATAACCAAGAATCCCGATGTAAACATATAAACTTCCTACCCAGGTCACGGCCGAGTCACGCCCGATTGACGCAGACCGGAAGTGACGTCATACATGACGTCATGTGCAGAACACTCCTGCGCACACCACTTTCGGTTCCTCGCGCATGCGCACTGACGAGCCACTGACTTTATCGGTCCGCTATATACCCCCTATGCTTTTCAGTAAGATGCAACTTTTCTTCCTTGACAATTTCGAATTTCCCCGAGTTCACCAGCTTTATAAATTGCGGCAGAAATATTTCGTGATTAAAACACATCTTCTGAGTTATATGTGTGTACTTTGGAAGATCTTTTTAGTCGGGTGAGAGAGGATTGCATCTTCGGTTATCTGAGAGAAATCGGTTTGTTGCATAACGTGTGTATGTTTTAATGCGTTGGATTACTAAGTTATTGGCTTGAGTACTTTTGTTTCATCGTCGCTATATAGCTGAAATATAGCTGAACGCGACATTAAACCTTAATTCTCTCTCTCTCTCTTCCCGGAGATAATAGAAAAACAGCATGCTAATATATGGTCTACGAAAAAATATGGAGTGAACTTTGTGCGAAAAATGGGGGGTTTTGGTGATGGGCGCTTTTACGTGAAAATCGTGAAATGATGAATCAGATGCTTGTATATATGTGGATGTGGGCTCGTAATGTGAAATTGTCTTTTATTCAGTAAAGTAACGTAGTAGTACCATAGAACACTAATCCAAAATTCTTCACATCAAAGATTAGGCATAATGAAACGAATTGTCTTAACCTCACCAGGCCTGGAGGGGGGAGGGGGGTATCCCCCTACCAAACTTTCTGTGCTATCTTCGGAACGACGAAAAATGGAGAGCTGAACCTCCGTGACTTTATAGTTTATCATACTGGGGTCATTTGAGCCTATTTGCGTCACCCCCGAGCAGAGGATCATGGGAAAATTCAAGATGGCGGTCACGTGGGGTACAAGAAAAGTGATGTTTTTGTCACATTTCCTCAAAATTGAAAAGTGGGCAAAAACTATTTTATTTCATATCACATTAATATTTACTAATTTATCATGGAGTTTTTATGGAGAAATTGCATGAATAAACAAATCGGAAAATCTGACCGAAAAATCGACCAAAAATTGCCGTTTTTGAAAATTATGACACTGTCACGTCATCAAAGCGGCCATTTGGATATTTTTTACGTTTTCTGGTAGAGCTTGACCCAAGGGTATAGTGGTATAGTGTGGTAAGTTTCAGTGGCCTAGCTCTAGGGGTAAGACATGGATGATCATTCAGTACGGGTACGGTATAAGAATGTATATTTAGTTACGAGTAGTAGGAAGCTCTGAAATTCTGTCGGATTTTTTAGGCTGAGAAGTGACGCTGACGGCGTGGCGTCACGGATGACGGCACTTCCGGGTCAAAGGTCACTTCCGTGTCACGTCCGAGTTACGGGACTTCCCGTGACAATCTGCGCATGCGCGGTCGGAGAATAATAGAAAAAAGGCGTTCGGGTGGACGTTTTGGAGTTGGGATGGACCAATATATTGGTCCGAACGGATCGTGTTAGGTAAAGTGAAGTACTCACGGGAGCGTCAGACTGGACTGGTGAGTGGCGGAAGTAAGGCTATGACGCGCATGGGCAGGCAGTGGATTGTGGGAAAACAGTATTGGAATGGTTGTTTTGGGGTCGAGGGCCACGGATGTGGGCCATGTGTAGTCCGAATGGATATTATTGAAGCACTCGTGGGGGAAGCGTCCGCCTGGGGTGCTTTGTAGGGCGAGTGCAGTCAGGGAAATGTGGGGAAAAGAGCATTTGAATTGACGATTTGGAGCAGGGATGTGGGGCGTGTTTGGACTATCCTTGCTCCTAATGGGCCGCCATATTTTACCGTGTGGGGCCATGTTGCTCTTGTCCAATCAGGAAGGGCAGCAGTAGAAAGGGGCCTTTGAATGAACATTTTTGGTTGAGATGGACCATCCGTGGTCCAAATGAGGACTGGGTGGTATCCTATTGAAATTCTTATCGGGTAAAGCCAGACTGGCGATGAAACGCCCATGCGCAGTGAGGAGTTGTAGAGAAAGGGGAGATTCGGAGGTGCTGACTATGCAGTCGCTTCAAGGTTATATGCAAAGCAATACATGCAGCAAGAGAAGGGGAATACCCACGCAACGCCTTAACGCATACCTTAACGCCTATTTTACGCCTTAACTCCATATCTATGACCTTAACGTCCGTCCTAACACCTTGACGCCATGATGCATACAGATGAGAAAAAGAAAGATTAATACGTTCACAAATTTTCATATAATGTATTCCCGCGATGTTACATCATACCCAAGCTGGGGGAGTCGCGTTGGGGATGTTTTCAATTCAAGTATCGTCTCGTCCAAGCAGAAGCCGCCTCTGTCACATTCGTTCTTGCCAGTTAGATGTATTCTCAGCTGCTCTTGTCCAATCAAAAGCCGTCATTTGGTGGTGCGTCAAGCTTCGGTCAAGTTCGCTCTGATACCTTTGTTGTAATCGTCGTCGGGCAGACGGATACTGTAACGGCAACATATCCTGAAACAGCTGTTTGCGCATTTTGATCGCATTCTGCAGGGCATCGGCGAGTGGTAGTCCCATATCCCCTTTCAAGTGACGCTTGATCTTCATGATGGACCTGTGTGTGGGGTCGTCTTTTATTTCAAGCGGTAGCAGGCTATACTGTTCATAGACCGCCATGGCTGTTTTCTTGATGCAGGGACGTGTACGCCTGTTGTAAGTTATCCTGTCCGGTGTCCTCGATTGCCGCAGCATGAGTATTTATAGCTGCTGTCACAATAGGATCCCAGTATGTAGGTTCTTCTTCACACAAGTTTCCCTGAGACGTAGGCTGACTATTTGAGGTCAAACTCGCAGTAGTTGGCGGACTGTCTGCGGCCTCGCAGAATCAGCTGGTATACATCTTAGGATCTGTATCGGCTTCTTGTGCCTCGATGTCTTCAATACCATGTATATTATTCTTGTGTTGCATCATATCGTAATGTCCAGTTAACGTGCGTTTGTACTCAGAGCAAGTATAAGCCATGTTGAGCGTTTGACGTCGACTGTGCATGTTTTTGGGATATGGTTGCTCTTACTCACAGTGGCGCCCTCAACGCCTAGCTTAACGCTTCAACGCCCTGATTAAATACCTCAGAAACTCTGATGGGTCCAGATGTTTCATGGAGTTGATAGTAATTCATTGAAATGCAGTGACCCCCGTCAACGCTCGTCGTTACGCCTTAACGCCCATCTCAACGCTTCAACGACCTATCTTGACGCCTTAACGCCTGTCTCAGTGCCTTAACACCCTATCTTAATGCCTTGACGCCTTATCTTAACGCCGCAGCCTAACGCGCTATCGTAACGCCTCAACGCATTGTCACACGCACATGTTTTGACGATTGACCCCTGACCCTTGATGAAAGTGACGTCATGACTGGACATGGAGGGAAATAACGTCATCGCGCGCAATGAGCACGCGCCAAGTGGTAGACCCTACAGCCCGTGGGGCATGGGGTACACTAGGAGTGTGGGTGTACCACCGGACGCATGCGCATGCGCGCGATGACGTCACTTCCTTTGGTGTTCAAGAATGACGTCACTTTCATCAAGGTCAGGGGACAATGGTCTAAACATGTGCGTGTGACAATGCATTAAGGCGTTATGGGTGAGGGTTAAGGCTTTAAGTTAAGGCGTTAATTAGGGCGTTAAGGCGTTGAGACGGGCAAGAGCACACATGACCGAGGATTGAATGTTCTCAAATGGTGGCTTCTGATTGGACAAGAGCATGAGAAAATTGTAGACATACCTATAGCGGCTCTCCCAGTTTGGGTGCATTGTGATGGAGAGGATAATAAAATGTGGAATACGCAATATAATAGGCTTGTTGTTGTCGATATAACATTGGGCTAGGAAATTGTGGGTGTGATTGGACGGTTGACAATGCATTGGGGCGTTACTATAAGGCGTTAGGACGTTAAGATAAGGCGTTACTGTTTTCTCTACTACTAAGGGGGCAACTGGACTCTAAGTACGCTTTCGGTATTACTGATGACGCCAAATTAGTCTATCCCATGCGGTATAATAGCCTCCCATTAGGATCAAGGATAGGCCAAACACGCCCCACATCTCAGCCCCAAAACAGTCATTCAAATGCGTTTTTTCCCACACTTCCCTGACTGCGCATGCGCACCATGGCTTTACATGACCAACAAAGCACCCCGGTCGGACGCTCCCGCACGATTGCTTCACTTTGACACCTCATACGACCCACACGAACCAGGGGTGGTCCACGTCCACCCCAAAACGTTCACCCAAGTGCTCTTTTTCCACAATTCCCTGCGCCATCATTGCCGGCATCATTGAAAACTGTTGACCGCTTCTCTCTTGCAGGAAACAAGCCTATGTTTATGTATACTATGATTGTCTGTTTTAATTTGGTGCTAATACTGTTATATGGAATAGGTCTTTGGATTATGGACGCGGATATTCTCTAATGGACGACGACTGAATTATGAATGACGGACCAGACGCTTGTAATATAGCCTTACTTCAACTAAACACCATCCCAGCCAGACTGTCCACCACAAGTGCTTCAATAGGATAACCCACACGACACATTTGGACCAAAGACGGCCCACCTAGAGCCCAAAACGTCCATTCAAGTGTCATTTTCCCCACAATTCACTGCCTGCGCATGCGCGTCATTGCCTTACTTCCACTACGAGTGCTTCACTTCACTTTGGACCATTTCGACCCCAAAGCGTCTACCCATTATCCCACCCTATCTCTCTCAGCAGACCCCGACAAGCTGGAGACCGATATAAGCCCTTTTGGACATGGTTGATAGGGGTTTTCCCCTATTGTAGGGATAAAGTTCGTGTTCCGCTTTTTATATTTTCAGGACAAATCCTCAATTTACATGCACCCACCCATGACTTGATAGGCAGGCCCCGATAAGCCGGAGACCGATATTAGCCCTTTTGGACATGGTTGATAGGAATTTTTCCCCTATTGTAGGGGTAAAATCCGTGTTCCGCTTTTTATATTTTCGGGACAAATCCTCAATTTACATTCACCCACCCATGACTTGATAGGCAGGCCCCGATAAGACCGGGGCCCGATATTATCCCTTTTGGACATGATTGATTGTTTTCCCCTACTGTAGGGGTAAAGTCCGTCTTCAGCTTTTTATATTTTCGGGACAAATCCTAATTTTACATGCACCCACCCATGACTTGATAGGCAGGCCCCGAGAAGCCGGGGACCGATATTAGCCCTTTTGGACATGGTTGATAGGGGTTTTCTCCAATTTTAGTAGGGGTAAATTCCGTGTTCCGTTTTTTATATTTTCGGGACAATTCTTAATTTTACATGCACCTACTGATGACTTGATCGCCCTGGAGGACCGCTTCATTTTGACACCTCAACCGACCCAATCGGTCCACTAGGGGTCCCTCTCGCTACCAAAATTTCCCGAAGATTGCCGGGGAATTTTCCCCGGCCTCCCGCGTATTTGGGACTACTTTCTGTCCGCGGAGGCTTTTTTTCCGCGACCGCAGCACCGCCAGACCGCATCACCGCGGAGGAATACATCCCCGTGACCCGATTGTCACGTGACCGGAATTGCCGGAACTATAGTGAACTTGACCTCTCGTTTGGGTTAAACCATTCTTTGCATAACAACCTTGCACCCCTCCCGACTAAAAGTGGTTCGGCCCGAGGTCAAAGGTCAATGGGAGTCAATCAGCTCTTTATATACTACTAAGATCTATGCTAATATATTGCTACGTAGTACAAATCAATCATAGGTAGCAGATCAGTCACTATAGTACAGGTTTGACTACCTGCTTCATTGGACCAATCATAAATGTAGACAGGTCGAAAGCTTGTGCATTAACCCTATCTGGCCTGGGCTTTTTGGGACCTATCCTGGCCTGAGGCGGGTGGGGGCGAAATGGCTCCCACTAATTATTTTTCGTATCCCTTGAGCTAGAGGGCTGAAACTTACCACACTATACTCTTGGGTCAAGCTATACCAGAAAACGTAAAAACAATTCAAGATGGCCGCTTTGATGACGTCACAGTGACGTCATTTTCAAAAACGGCATTTTTTGGTCGATTTTTCGGTCGGATTTCCCAATTTTTTTATTTACGCGATTTCTCCGCAAAAACTGCATGATAAATTAGTCAATATTAATGTGATGTAAAATAAAATAGTTTTTGCTCACTTTACATTGCGAAACAGCTGAAATTTTGAAGAAATATGACAAAAACATCACTTTTCTGGTACACCACGTGGGCGTCATCTTCAATTTACTCATGATCCTCTGCTCGGGAGATTATGCAAATAGGCTCAAAATGATCCCAATATGATAAACTAAAATGTCAAGGAGTTTCAGCTCTCCGTTTTTTGTTGTTCCGGAGATAGAGCAGAAAGTTTGGTAGGGGAGCCCAGGCCAGGTAGGGTTAAGGGAGAAGGGGAGGACCAGTCAAGTTCCAACACCAAGTGAAAAATCCCAATTCCAGGTCCCTCACCAGAACACAGTAAAACACAGGTTTTTCTTACCCCCAATCTTCCTTAGAACATATAACATATATACAACCCCAAATTTGGCTTCTTGTCCTGCAATATGTGCAGTTTGAATTGTAAACGCAGGGACGGAATGACTAAACACTCAAGTCCGGGTATATATAGGTAAAATCGTGTAGACTTCCTTATGTACTGCTGGTACTTTAGGAGAGTAGCAGTAAACACTGGCAAAACAGGCCATGTTTTTAACATAAGACCGACTGGGTGGTCCAACTGTCCTGCAAAGGTGGCTACAAAATCCTGAATGCTGCAATCCCGGATTTCAATCACACAGGTAAGCTTTACTTGCATGCATAGAACGGTTCATGCCAAAATAGGGGACAAAGGTTCCAGCCTAGTTCATATGGAGTGGTCAAGATATTAGGCTGGCCACTACATATCTTAAGGGCTGTGGATCTCATCACTACACAGTGCTCCCTCAAAATTTCAGAGGAGGACACGACAAAAAAACCCCAAAACATACAAAACCATGAAAACATTTTGTGTGTGTGTGCGTGTGTCATCGTGCATACTACCCTACCTAAACACAGTCTACTTAACAAAAAACATACAGGTCATCCACTTGAAAAAATCCCTATTGGGCCTTAATCGCTACAGGATTCTATTCTTCCCGACTATTTTCACTGAATTACCTGGGCTAACGTCGCCAAAATCTCAGGTCGCGACATTAAGTTGGGACTTTCCCTAACAATTGACAACAGGTAATTCCCCTTAAGCTCCCAATCAGGTATCAGCACTGGCTCAACAGACACTTACTTCACCTCAAAATCGCCAGAGGTGAACCACTCAGGAGGACGCCTAACCCTATCGGGCTTTCTTGGCATAGGAACAGACCTAGATACAGGGGAACGTCCGTCCAAAGCACCATGCATGGACATTTCCTCATCCAAATTGGACACGCGCTCTTCTGCAGCCTGTACAGATTCAAATGCCCCTTCTTGTACACACTTAATATCCTCACCTACCGATAGATAATCCACGCCATTATTACGGTCGGACACGGGAGAACATTCAGAGACTGCAGCTTCAGCCTCCGCCATTCCGACGTCAATTTCTGGCTCTATCAACTGCTCAACATTTGAAACCTTTTCCTCAACACCCGATACATCATCTGAAATGACAACATACCCGTCCACCTCGGGTTCTTCCTCATTTTCTTCCGAAAAATCAGGACCCATTGGCAAAAGTAGGTTACTATGTAAGGTGCGTTTTCGGACTCCCGTCTTGGATTGCACAACAAACACTGGTGTGTTCACGTCGGGTCTATCAACGACAATATACACACCACTCTCCCACTTGTCAGCCAGTTTGTCATTCCGATGCACCTTAGTGTTTCTAATTAACACGCAGTCACCCACTTGTAAAGCACTCCCTCTGACCTTCAAGACATAGTTCCGTTTCTGGGTTGCTTGGGACAAGACCGAGTTCTGTGAAGCCAACTGGAAAGCATGGTCCAGTCTCTGCCGGAGACTGAATATATATTCCGAATAAGCCTCGCCAGTCGCTCTGACTGACTCACACCCAAACTGAACATCAACAGGAAGCTTTGGTTCTCTGCCAAACAACAAAGAATATGACGAAAACCCCGTTGCGGAGTGCCTGGTACAATTGTACGCGTGGACGATAGCTATGTGATCCTTCCACCTGGCCTTCTTGTCCTCGGGTAAGGTGCCTAACATCCCCAAAAGTGTCATATTAAACATTTCGCAAGCGCCATTACCTTGAAGATGATAAGGAGTAGTTCGTGATTTCGTTATCCCCATCAACGAACAAAGCTCCTTTATCACCTTGCTCTCGAAATTTCGACCTTGGTCGCTGTGCAGCCGGGATGGAATGCCATAGTGGACGATAAATTTATCGTACAAAACTCTAGCCGTCGTCAATGCAGTTTGATTTCTGGTTGGGATGGCCTGGGCATATTTCGAGAAATGATTTGTGATTACCAAAACAACGTCACCACACCCAGATTTGGGCTGCTAAGAGAGAAAATCGATGCACACTAGCTCCATCGGTTCTGTCGATTTAATACTTACCATTGGAGCACGGTCTGCTATACCTCCAGCCCTGGGATGCAAACACCGATCACACATTGCCACTTTCCTCCCTACATCAGAGGTCATGCCTGGTCAGAAAAATCGAGATCGAACCAAATTCAGGGTCCGATCTCGTCCTTGATGACCCAGTTCATCGTGTAGGCTATGTAAAACCCCGACTCTACATGTCCTCGGCAGAATCAACTGATGGAGATCTCCATTACCTAGCTGTGTACGACGGTACAACACCCCATCAATCAGTTCCAGTCTATCCCATTCCCGGAGTAGAACACGGACTTCGTATGGTTGATCTTTGACCCAGACTTTGGAAGGTTGTTTCCCAGTTTCCAACAGCATCATTACACGCAAGATGTTCTGGTCCTTCTGTTGCTTTTCAACGACATTTTCCTTTGAGATGGTGTTCTGCCCAAGAGGATCAACTTCCAGAAAAGCCAACACTTCGGGATCTGAACAGATGGTCTCAATAAAAGGTTTACCACTAACAACGGCCTGACAGACAACGTGTACATCTCCAGAGGTCAACAGCACTTCTGTCTCTTCAGGATTTCTGATCGGAATCCTTGATAACGAGTCGGCGTCGATGTTTCTCTTCCCAGAACGATATGAAATGGAAAAATCATACGTTGATAAATCAGCCAGCCAACGCTGAACAGTCGCGTCCAGTTTTGCTGTCGCGAGTACGTATGTAAGGAGATTATTATTGGTCCTTACTTCAAAATGGTGCCCATAAAGGTAATCGTGAAACTTGCTCATCACGGTCCATGGCCCATTTGAGGGTTAAAAACTCTCGTTTATTAGCTGAATATTTCCGCTCCGACTTCGTCAACGTCCTAGACGCATATGAAATCACTCGCATGTTGTCATCTTGCATCTGATAAAGTACATCACCGAGGTCATCCTGACTGGCGTCGGTATGCAGCACAAATGGTTTCTTGAATCTGGGTAGGCTAGAACAGGAGCCGATGTGAGGATACTAATAATCGTATCAAACGCCATCTGCTGAGACGTACCCCAATACCACGCATTGCCCTGCTGGTTTCCACCAGATCGCTGCTTGCCACCCGATCGCTTCGTGTCACAGTTGCCAACAAGGTCCAGCAAAGGTTTTACCACTTTTGCGTAAAACGCCGATAAAATCCTTTGATCCCCCAAAATTTACGGAGTTCAGCAATATTCCGAGGCACGGGCCAAGTTCTCAGAGCCTCAGTCTTCGCAGGATCGGTCTGCACTCTGGCCTCCGATATTAGATGGCCTAAACACAAAACCTTCGTCTGAAAGAACTTACATTTTGAAGGCTTCAATTTTAACCCGGCCTCAGAAAGACGTTCTAGGACCAATTCCAATTTTGCAAGATGTTCATCGAACGTCTCGGGATGGATTACAACACCATCGAGGTAAACAAGGCAAACTCTTGGTTGTAGTCCTGACAAACTGCGCTCCATCAGTCTTTGGAATGTCGATGGTGCATTTGTCAGCCCAAATGGCATAGAATTACATTTAAAAAAACAAGGGGTCCAGCAGTGAATGCAGTACATTGCTTATGAGCCTCTTCGACTTCAACTTGCCAGTATCCGGAACGAAGATCAAGACAGCTGAAATACTTCGCACCTGCCAAAGCGTCTAAATTACAACACATATAAGGGTAGTGGGAAGAGGTGCCGACATACTGACTGCGTCACATGACTCAACAGAATAATCTTCTGGTTAAACTATTCTAAAGCACATACCAAGAATCTAACGATTCAATCCGTGGTAAATAGTATGCATCACGGACTGCGTGCTTGTTCAGTATTCTGTAGTCAATACATACCCTTAAGTCATCCGTTTTCTTATGCACCAGAACTAGTGGCGAGGCCACTCACGGATAATGCCCATGCGCATCATGTCTGCCAGATGCTAACGAACTTCTTCATACATGGCAGGGGGAATCCACTGTTTCACCGGAGTATCATCTGATCTGTCAACACAATAGGGTGTTTCACTAGGTTCTAGTTCATCCATGGAAAATACAGATTTCCACTTCAGTAGTAATCTGTTAATTCTCAATAGTTTATCTGGAGTCAGTTTGCCGGAATCTAAGAATCAAATAATTTAAGAAACTCTGCATCGGCCAACTCACCAAAACCTGGAGGTTGTTTTGCGTCACCCACCGTGATAGACTGTTGTAACTTACACAACGGCATGCCTCTAGGAACCATGACATCATGCTTAGAAGTATTATGCACCTCCATAATGACGTCACTGGTGTCAGATCCTGCCTCCAATTTCACCCAACATAGGGCTATCACGAGTCCATCCGGCAACTGCAGTCCATCGACCTCTGTGACAGCCATTACAATCTGCTGCAAACCAGTGGTCCGAACAACAGCCGACATAAGTTCTGTAGTTTGCCGGAACAAACGGACAGCAAACAGGGTTGTCCAAAGACACCCCATGTATTAAACTCTCAAACGCCATCTGCAATGGTTCATAAAGCTTCTCCTTGGCGATATCACCATAGGAATCGACATCTTGACCAGAGCAGCGTTTTATGAGGTTTGTCCAAATCAACAATGGAACCTGCTGGTTATATTCAGTGTCAGGTAGAACCAAATCCAAGACATGTTCCTCAACTGGTGTACCTTTTGAACCCTGTGGAAAAGAAACGCCAATTTCCACATACCCCAAATAGGGAAGAGAATGGCCGCCTGCGGTTTTAACCTCTAACTAGTTGTCCAATGGTTGTAACGGGATTTGCCGGAGATATTGCTCGTAAAACTGATTACTCAACGTGGTAACTATAGAACCGGTATCAATCAACCCGCGACATGGTATCCCTTCGACAAATGCATCACATACATTCGAAGCGCCGAATCTTATTTATCACATAATTTCTTTGATAGGCATTTAGAAGTCGGCGTATATAACACAAGGCTATTCTATGGATAACAACTTCTTTGTTGCTGTGGAGCTGACGTTTCGTTGGAGATACTTCCAACTTTATCAAAGTCAATGAACTACATAGTACAGTTGAGGGTATTTATACAAATGATTAACAAGCAAAACAAAGGTCACAAAACAACCATAGTACAATAGGTGCTTCATGAGCTAGTCATGTCAGGTATATAAAGAATAATCAAACTGAGTATGACTATTGTAATCTAACTAATCCTCTGAGCTGGGTATAGACAATAGTTGATTGCAGATTAAATTTGAGGTGGCCGCATAGTCAAAGGTGACAAAAATATTAAATCTAATGTGTGTGGGGATTGTACAATTGATAAGGGGTAAGCACATAAATAGATAGCATAACGTGTGAGAAGTGCAAAAAGGATAATAGAAAGGATTAACGGTCATGGTGAAAATCTCCATTTAAGCTGATAAGGCTGTCATAGGCACTCGGTACAAACGGTCCACTGTCTCGGTTGATAGCGGGCTTGTGTCTTTTGATGTGAATGGTTTCCTGTAGTAATCTCCTTGTTTGGTCAGTCTGGTGGATAGAAAGTTTGTGAATGTTTTACCAATTTATCTGGTGTCCTGGATGTTCCGTCAGGTGGTCAAAAATGGCTGATTTTCCGTCGGTTTTATTGCTGGAGGTCTTATGTTCCTTGATTCGGACGTTGAGGGATCGCATAGTTTCACCGATATAACTTTCCGGGCAGGAGCAATTTTGTAAAGAAATTCCCTTGGGCTGGGGTGGGTCGGTTGGTGATAGTCGCCCTGTAGCGTTAAGGTGGTTTTTAAGGGATCTGCCGCTGGCGAATACTGCATCGATGCTGGCTTGTTCTTTTAGGAGTCGTTTTATGTGGTGACTTGTCTGCCCTATGTATGGAATGGCAATGAATACAATGCGGAAGTCTCGGGAAATTTGATTTTGTTGCGGCTGGGGTTGGAGTGTCTTGTTGATAATTCTGTCTACCTTGGCTTTAGGGTACTTGTTGTGATCGGTGAAGACATATTTTTGGCTCGTCTGGTTAAGGTAGATATGATGCCGGCTTTAACTTGGCTTGGGTGGTTGGATAGGTAATGGATATATTGGTCGGTGTGGGTGGGTTTCCTATAAACACTGGTTTCGAGGGTATGGTTCTGTCTGTGGACTAGGACGTCAAGAAAGGCGAGTTTGTTGTCTTCTTTCTCCATGGTGAATTTCATTCTCGGGTGTTGGGCATTTAGGTGATTGAGAAGGATGGTAGGGTCATCACCGTCTTGAAGAATGGAAAAACGTCATCAACTTTTCTGTGCAAACACATAGGCTTAATGGGGGCAGTAAGGAGCGCGATTTCTTCCAGTTCAGTTATGTAAATGTCAGTCATCCCCGGGGATAGAGGGGATCCCATAGGTAATCCATGTACCTGCTCATAGAACTTCTCACCCCATGCGAAGTAGGTGGAGATAATACAGGATTCCACTAATTTCATAATGCTAGGGAGGTTTTCATTAGTAGGTCGTGATTCTGTAACTCGTCTCCTGGTGGTGTACATGGCCCGTTCTCTAGGGACGTTGTAGACTGGATGAGTCTCTATTTCATATGTACTATTTAATAATAATAAAATGATCGTCAAATAGAAAGAAAAAAAAAAAAAATGAAAAAACAAAAAAAATGAAAAAAATATTTTTAAAATAGAGACTGGACGATTTGATGGGTTTCGTCCACTCGACACGACTCGGACAATGTAGGACATTAGTGTCTCGTCCCGTACTGCTAGGAATCCATATTGGCATCCATGTTGAAAGAATACTATCACGCGGAAACTTCGAACGGCGCATGCCAGCTGTATGACTTCCGTTACCATGGACACTGATGGAGATTAGCTCAAGAGGGAAAACCGAGAGAAACACCTCAAATTAGAAGAGATTCTTCCCGGGTAGATCAAGAGAATGTCCATTTCATTTGGATGTATATTTTATCTCCCGATAAGAGAGAAATACAACGAGGACTATGTGAGGGGAAACACATCCTACAGCATGTGATGTGCCTCACGTGCGGCGGATCACGGTTTACAGCTGAGAGCTGTAAAATCCTTACACCATTAATACGCGAGGTATTATGACTTCACGGAATAAGCCGAGCAGTCGCGAATGGGGGTTCGTCGTGTAAAGATTCCATCTGGAGGCGTGGTTAGTCTGGACGATTGACATGTTTTTACCTTCGGTCGCAACATTTGTATCAATTTCATTCTAACGCCATACTGTGACGTCTCGACAGTAACGCCATTCCCATTGTTGAGGTCATGGTAGTAACGTCATTCTCATTGTTGACGTCACATGAACGCATTGCTTCCTGTTAGGATTGACCTATTTACTGAACAAAACCCAAATTGCAAATAAAAAAATAATTTATTACAGGAATAAACCAGAACCCATTCACACATCATACACACCACACCCAATATACACACAATTTACAAATAAGACCATCAATTCACAAATCCGAATAATACCGGGAATAGTATTATATGAATCATAGAATAATTTATTTGATTACAATTAATCAAATAATAACAATACCGACCCAAATCAGTCTGTAATTAATTCAAGTCCAATAGAATCAATTCAGCCAGAAATAATGAAAGTGATCGGAGTCTATCAAATTGTACTGAACACAAGTCCGGCCAGTTTGTATTATTAGACTGGTTCACTGATTCACGCTTGACCAGTGCAAAACGTAGACCTACAACGCGTTTACACAAGTCAGTGGAATCTCAGTTGTACAAACCACTCTGCATTCGATCAGACCAACCATGCAGTTCGAACAAGCACCGCAGTACAGCTGGCACGATTCGCGATGTTGCGAACTCGTCAACTTGTTTAGAAACAGATGTAGTTGTAGCCCAGTGGTCATTTCTATAGGTCTCGTATAGGTTACCAGACATCCCCATGGAACAACGCAGACATCCAATAGTAAATCCAGTTCGCAAACACTACAGTTTAAGCAAAATAACGCATTTAATATAGTTACTGATTATACAATTCGATGCACATTAATAATATACGGTACAACTCGATACACATTAACACACCCGGGATATTCTCCCAAATATTCCACATCTGACCACAATATTAAATATATACATACATATCAATACATCTAACATTAGGCACATACCTCCAGAACAGTCATTAAATTACACAGAATATAATTCTAGTCATTTAGAAATCCACCGTCCAGTACGCTCGTGCTGTATACTTGGTCTCTCCGACACCAGTCCGACTCCTCCAAGAGTTTGGTAAATCTACCACAGATCCGTACAAAAGCATGGCTATACATATAACCTAACCGGTCATGCAGTAACGAATATCAAATTTACGTCACTAAACATGAACTCCAAACAGCAATTTGCACTAAATCTTAATATAAGGCGAAAACAAATGTACAAGAGCATACTCGGCGATTTCTTGCCGCTAAATCACTATGCAAAAAGTTACATACCTCGTCTTATAAGATGACACGAAACATACCCGGTCGTATAACATGACGTTAAATACAACATGCCAGGATACCCGAACCACACGCCTATTCGTTTCGTGATATATGCAGGTCCGGGCAGTCTACAAATACGAACAGTACTGCCAAATCACTATGCAAAAAGTTACATACCTAGTCTTATAAGATGACATGAAACATACCCGGTCGTATAACACGACGTTAAATACAACATAGCTCAATCATAACATCATCCCCCATCCGAGAATAAACTATTCAAAAATAGCTTATCTTAAATCATAGATGTATTGAGCTATCAACACCACGTGTATACTACGTGTTTACAGTAGTCGGCTGAGAACATCCGCACCTAAGTTGTCCTCACCCTTGATCGATTCCACCAGAAATTTGTAAGGTTGGAGAGCAAGTGCCCATCTCATAATTCTTTGGTTATTATGTTTGGCACTGTCTAAATAGACTAGGGATCGATGGTCCGTTTGTATGGTGAACTCATTGCCATACAAGTAAACTTGAAACTTTGATATGGCCCAAACAATCGCCATACCCTCCCGTTCAACTACGGAATACTGTCGCTCGCGATCTAAAAGTTTTTTGCTTGCGTACGCAACAGGAAAATATTTTCCGTCATATACTTGCATGAGCACGGCCCCTAGTCCGTAATCAGAAGCATCGGTTCGAACTATAAACCTACGTTTTAAATCAGGTAGTTTCAAAATTGGTCCATGGCATAGTTCATCTCTTAACTGCTCAAAAGCAACGGTATGATCAGCAGTCCACGGTAGTTTGTTTGGAACTCCCTTCTTTGTAAGGTCAGTTAACACAAGTGCTTTATCAGAGAAGCTTGGGATAAACTGGCGATAATAGCCTATCAGACCCATAAAGGAACGTAATTGTTTCTTTGTTTTAGGAAGAGTTGCTTCCCTTATTTTTACAATTTTGTCTTCCTGTTTTATTAGAAGGTTGCCATCTTGAACTTTATACCCTAGAAAATCTGTGTCAAAATATCCCAAGAAACATTTACTTGGATTTAGAGTTATCCCTGCCTCGCGGAAACGCAGCAAGGTTTGACGCAGCATTACGAGATGACTTTCCCAATCTTTTGTATGTCCTAAAACATCGTCAACAAAATTGTCCACGTCTTTAAGTCCTTTCAGTAAGATTCTCATCATTTTGCTGTAGGTCGCCCCAGAATTACAGACCAAAGGGCATCCGACAGTATTCATAATGTCCAAACGGGGTACTAAATCCCGTAACTTTCTTTGAACATTCCGCCATTGGTATTTGCCAATACCCTTTGCAGCAGTCAAGTTTAGTGAAATAGCGATCTTCAGATAGCTTAGCAAAAATTGAATCAATGTCTGGAAGAGGTTCGCAGTCAACAACAGTTACCCTGTTTACCTTTCTCATGTCTGCGCATGGGCGGACGCCGCCATCTTTCTTGTTTATCAACACCACAGGACTACAATATGGGGATTCTGATGGCTCGATTACCTTGAGTTCAAGCATCTCGTTAATTTCCTTTTGAAAACAATCATACATACACACGCGTTTTCCCCACAATATGACACCGATATATAGTGGAACATTCGTGTACCAGTGAGTGTTACAGCAATGTAACAATTTATGTTGGACCATCATGGTACCATTTCATGTTGCCGACGATGTAACATTATATATTGGTACATCATTGGCGACGGCTGTCGGTCCAAAATGTATACGGTTTAGATTGTTCCAATGTCGGTCCTACATTGGCTCTCGTTTGTTTGAGGGTAAGAATAGCCATCCTCGCTATATTGTACCATCATTGTGCCATTTTAAAATGGACAAATATTGTAACATTAAAAATTTAGGAAAATAAAAAGAACTCTTTGTTAATCGGAGGTAAAGAAGGTCGTCAGTTGGAGTTACGTGCGCGTCCGCTTTCAAATTGGGATTTTTGGGGGGATGGAGTGAATTACGAGTTACGGCCCTTGAATCACGCTGTCTAGCTGACAGAAAAAACACTCACCACATCTTCAGCTCAGTCAAACCGATTTATTTCATATTTTGGAAGTCCGATGTCGGTTCTGGGTATGCTGATTCAAAGACTTGAGCCATGCGCTCGAGATATCAAGCTCAACAATCCAAAAGAGAGAACATCCCGATCTACAACTTTAGGCATTGAAACTCGGGAACAGAAAACGAACGCAATCGGCACAACAACAACATCAAGAACTTGCCTGTGCCGATTTTCCGAATATTCCACCCGCTATGACAGGCAGGACCAGGTAAATAATTCCATCACTCAAAAATTTATAGCAGGGGGTCGGTTTAAGCCCAAGCGAACACCCAAATTAATAAAAGAAAGGCTGTCACCCATTGTATAATTTGTACCCCCTCCCCTCCCCTCCCCCGCCCATGCACACACAACTCGTCCTAACGTCGAGCTTAGCAGCTTACCACACGTAAGCACGTCATTCACACGTTTTCAGGGCAAGTCTGATGCTTGTAGGACATCACCCCCCCCCCCCTATTATTCCCTCCCTCTCCATATTCCTTCCTGGACATATTCCTCTCTGGACATATCCCCCCCCCCCTCCACCCCTTACTGTTTTCAGATATTAAAAAGATATATTTTATGTAATTTTGTTTCCTGAAAAAGTTCCCCAAAAATGACCAAAGTCGATTGGTCGAAAGCCCCGGCGGCCGTCAAGATTGATATGAAAACCTTATACGGTCTGGACCCACTAAACCAATCGATGCGAGACTTGGCATACATGTTCAATGACCAATGCGAAGGCACAAAGCTTTTTATCAACTGTTTATCAGGGTGAGAGATTTGTTGTTTGATAACAAGGATAATTATCAGTAATCAGTATACCGGTAACCCAGCTGACAAATCACAATAATATTAATAAATGTCAGTAAGTTTTTGCTTCTAGAATTATCCGAGAATGAAACTGGAAAACACCATGAGAAATAGAAAATCGCCCAAGAACAAGAAAATATCCCTTGCCCCTTAATGTAGGTCCATCTATAGTCCAATCTTGAATGTAGATCGACTGGGACTACATATGGGCCCGTCTAATGGCGAAGGGGGTGGCGGGGGATTTAGAATATCTGACCACCCACCTGACACCCGAAAGAACCTACAGTTGGCATGGATAATTCCCCTTTGAATCCTATAACTAGATATAGATTTTTTTTTGGCGGGGGTACCTGGCTCAGACCTGATCGTCCATGAAGTACACCCAACCCTCTTCCTAAAAGAAGTTAGCTGAACCATGCCTATAGTAATGACATGGATGTGGGGAGATCTTCTTGGTTGGTGACTTCACTGCAGGACAAAACCATGCTGATGATCATGCTATTTTACTAATCATATAAAAAGTTTACACTTTGATACATATAGGTAGGATAGATTCGCACCAGCGTCACTTCCGGTGCATCGATGCACGACTCCCGGCGTACATTTGTGATTCGTTATCTTCCGCTCCAGCCTATATCTACAGCATAGGGCAGATTTTTAGCTATTGATGGTGTAAATATGCATCAAATATCTATTCCAAGAAATGTATTATGACCATTATGATTTAATACATTGATGATACCTTTTGCAACTGCAAGTCAAAAATAGTCCATTCATGTACCACTGATTAAAAATGAAGCCATAAGAATAGAGGACCAATGTGAACCACAAATTTATGCGGGAGTCGCGCATCAGTGTACCTGTTGGCGTGAATCCTTTGTCCAAGCAGGCCTACAGAGACTAATAATTATAGGTTTCAGTACTGGTATATGTATTAAGTTCATGAAAGGGGAGCAGGGACTTTTATATCTTTAGCCAAATGTAGAATGTGGACTTATGTTCCTAGATTGCCATATATATTTCCTGTATTCAAATTTTATGGAATTTAGTTACATATCAGTTCAGTTATATCATACCATTTCAGGCCTCAATTTAAGGAGTGCTGATGGTAACCTCTCAACATGTTACCATGAATTCTACACTGGTAACCTGTGGGAACCTATTGCATAATTATTAACCTCCTAATCTGAAAATAGGTTACCACTATTTTTCATACGGCAACCTCCAGGCAAACTGAAAACAGGTTACCACCTTAAATTGAGGCCTGCCATATATTTCCTGTATTCAAATTTTATGGAATTTAGTTACATATCAGTTCAGTTATATCATACCATTTATATCTGAAATTTAGTGCTTCAACATTGTTGATCAGCAATAGTCATGATAGTATGAAATGATTGCTATTTTGATTGAAAAGGCATTTAATTCAATCATTCTATTACTGGAAATTTCTTGCTTGAACAGTGTTGAGCAATATTATGAGATGATTGCTATTCTGACTGAAAAAGAGAGATTTTTCTTTATTTTAAAATCTGGTACTATTTCAAAGGAAAGGAATACATGTACTTATTACCAGTTTCCCAATTTATCTAAAATATTTCTGTTTACTTTCAGAATTGAATTGTACTTCTATGCTGACCAAATGGAGAATATGCATGGGCACTGCACTACTGAGATGTGTGATGCATCTAAAGAGGATGAGTTAACAAATATGTTAACATGGTATAAGGCATGATAAATAATATTCCCCCAAAAAACACAGTGTAAAACTCATATGGTAACATCGTCTGCATTCTCGCTCCACCAGAGATATGCTACCACTATGCCTCTGGTGGATAATGAAAGCCAGTGTAGTATGTGTTGGTCATCAGAGTTAGTTGTGTATTATAAACAGCCACATATGCTTGTCAGCAAGAGGCGCTAAAATTGAGACTAATGACGAGTGTGTCAGAACATTACTTTGAATTCGATCTATTTCAAATTTGTTGTTTATATATTGTGTAAACATAACCCATTTCAATCAGCAAATGTCTACATGTACATTTTGAAGAGACCTGATAGATTAATATGGATTTGGAGATTTTTATGTGTGCAACAGAAGAAAATAGCAAACAATATATATATAGTGATATCATGCCCTTCTGGTGTGAGCCATCAAATTAGAAGAAAAGCAAACAACTGAACTTCTCGTATAATCTCCTAGCGTATATTAGGCAAGATAGACATCTGTCCCGAGAATGGAGAATCCAAATCAGGGGTTACCTCCCCTGTATGCCCATACAGTAGACCGGTTATGCCAGCATTCGTTTCGCTGCCTGTTCATTCTCCAGGTCAGGGGTGTTTATTGGGACACGATACATTCTGAAATGTGTAGAATGAGTCTATATCCAGACAGAATTTTGAATCAACGATGCTGGTCATGACCTGTCTTCTGTGTGGATATACAGGGGAGGCAACCAGTCTATATCCAAATACATAAGCATAATGTCACAAATATCACGAATGAATTCCTGTAATGACTGTCATGACCTGTCACCCAGGATAATGCAATCTGGTCAGAAGCATAATGTTGGAAATATTCTGACAGATGATCCACAGTCACTGAGAACAAGAAATAAAATAAGGCATGTCTGGACAATGTCACAAGCAAATTTGTAGTTATGCCATGAACTGGCAATATGTAGATCTGATTACACCTTCACCAGAGTAGGGCCATTGGTATATAAGATCTGTGTTTGATGTAACCATCCTACCAAAAATATTTAGCAATTTTTGGGTAGCCTCATTTTTTTATTATTTGAAATATAAAGGATTCCAGTAGTGATCTGTTCAAAATTTTCAAAAATTAATGTTATGACTTTTTGAGTTATAAATAAGTAGATACCAATAAATCTACATATGCATAACCTATAACCAATTTCAAATCTTGTTTTATAAATGTTTTGTCAAATTCACATTTGATAATGATAAATTATAAAATAAAATAAAAATGCCTTCCAACCTACCTACTCACCAATATCCATGAAACCTGGTGACATTTTATCCTTCTTTCTATCCCATGATGCATTATGTATCCATGCCAACTGAATTACAGTTTCCACCTGTGTAGTCCAAAGATGGTGGATTTATACTTCTGATTCCCACAATGCAGTGCAGTGATGACATCAGGTTCAATGTCTATTATTGAACCTTAGTTACAACTATTATTATGGATGGCCTAAAGTTAATCTGCCATGGCAATTGTCCAGTAGGCCTACTTACTACATGTTTATATTTGCAGGAAAGTAATAATTTGTGAATATATTATTTGGATCTCACATAAAATTGAGTAGTAAACAGTCTCGACCAGGACTGAAATTCTGAACATTTCATGCCTTGAACCTAGAAAGAGATACTGTTGCCTTAAACATGATAACATAAATATCATTGTCTTGCAGGTTCAGTGCATTCTCAGGTTGAAGACACTTGTGAGCTTCATAGTGAGTAGAACTTGTACATGGACTGCAAAAATAAATGAAATTTAAATTTATCGTTCTCAAAACTGCTGAACTAAGAAGATTTATCTTGCTGTTCCCTCATATTTTTCTGTGCAAGAAGAAACAAGGAAACCTTTCCTGAAAATCCATCAGCAATCTCAGTCAGGGGAGAATAGCAAGAATCTATTTTCATGGTGGATTTCATCATTGAGACAAGTGTAATCTATCATCTAAATGTAGTTTAAATCTGTATTAGACCATCAGTTTGTCAAAAAAGTTATTCTTTAAGACTGATGAGATCTTTAACTCTACCAGTCTATGATCATTTAATCTTTCAGAATATATGAGGTTGATGACCAGGAGATGAAAGCGTGACCATGCAGGCTGTATGGTGCTTGAGTAACACTAAAATAATCTTCTCACTCGTGTTTCTATGTAAAAAAAAAAGTAAATAAATCTGAATGCTAAATGTTACTTTTCTCTGTACGTTTTGCAGCCATTGTAAGTCGACCTCAGTGAGTTCTCTTCATATTTGAGTCTGTACCGCCTACAATGCCCATGTAAGTAACAGCCTCTTCATTTCACTGCACTGCAACGGTCTAGTGGTTAGCGCATCCTCCTCACAAGTGGGAGGTCCTATGATCAATCTCTGGTCGAGTCATATCTAACACTTAAAAACTGGAACTTGTTGCTTCCTTCATTGATGCTCAGCATTAGGAGGATAGATCAATGTGACTGAGTGAAGTATCATCAGTAAAGACAGCACTATAACAAGAGACAAAATTGGCTTCAATATGCGCCAGCAAAACAAACACATTAATTTGGTAATGAAACAATTAGCTTTCCCAAAATAGAGCACTGGCTTGTTTAGGAATACAGCAACTGTTGAACTTTTGACCTCAGAATCAACAGGAGCTCGGAATATCCGAAAGACAGAATGCATATTCTAGAACCGGAGAGATCACATCTCAAAATGAATATGTTTGCTATGACGGTATACATGAAGTTTGGTCACATTCCACAGCCCTGAATTGAAATATACTGCTGATAAACATTCTCATTTTCCTGATCTTCAAGCCGAGTGATTACTTGACTGTTGACCTTTTGACCTGTCACAGTGCCCAGACAATGCAGATCATATCTACTGCTTCATCTGTTTGTTTCAGATTTGCCTATGACCTGTCACAGTACTCAGCCAATACAGATCATATCTACTGTTTCATCTCTTTGGAGAATGTTTCATCTGTTAGTTTCAGATTTCTTTTTGACCTGTCACAGATCCAAGATATTGCAGATCATATCTAATGTTACATCTCTTTGATTTCAGATTTCCCTAGGACCTGTCACAGGACCTGTCACAGGACCCAGACTATGCAGATGATATCTACTGTTTCATCTCTTTGGTTTCAGATTTCTCTGTGACTGGTTATAGTACCCAGACATTGCAGACCGTATTGTACTGTTTCTTCTGTTGGTTTCAGATTTCTTTTTGATCTGCCACAGATCCAAGATATTGCAGATCATATCTAATGTTACATCTCTTTGATTTCAGATTTCTCTATGGACCGTCACAGAACCCAGACAAAGCAGATCATACATGTGTATCTACTGTTTCGTCTCTCCTGTTTCAGATTTCTCTGTGACTGGTTATAGTACCCAGACATTGCAGACCGTATGTACTGTTTCTTCTGTTGGTTTCAGATTTCTTTTTGACCTGTCACAGATCCAAGATATTGCAGATCATATCTAATGTTACATCTCTTTGATTTCAGATTTCTCTATGACCTGTCACAGTACTCAGCCAATACAGATCATATCTACTGTTTCATCTCTTTGGAGAATGTTTCATCTGTTTCATCTGTTAGTTTCAGATTTCTTTTTGACCCGTCACATATCCAAGATATTGCAGATCATATCTAATGTTACATCTATTTGATTTCAGATTTCCCTAGGACCCGTCACAGTACCCAGCAGACAAAGCAGATCATATCTACTGTTTCGTCTCTCTGGTTTCAGATTTCTCTTGTGACTGGTTATAGTACCCAGACATTGCCGACCGTATGTACTGTTTCTTCTGTTGGTTTCAGATTTCTTTTTGACCTGTCACAGATCCAAGATATTGCAGATCATATCTAATGTTACATCTCTTTGATTTCAGATTTCTCTATGGACCGTCACAGAACCTAGACAAAGCAGATCATATCTACTGTTTCGTCTCTCTGGTTTCAGATTTCTCTTTGACCGGTCACATATCCCAAACAGTCACAGATCCCATTGTATCTACTTTTTCATCTGTTTGGTTTCAGATTTCTGTCCTGTCACACATCACAGACTTTGCAGATCGTTTATCTACTGTTTCATCTCTTTGGTTTCAGATTTCTCTGTGACTGGTTATAGTACCCAGACATTGCAGACCGTATGTACTGTTTCTTCTGTTGGTTTCAGATTTCTTTTTGACCGGTCACAGATCCAAGATATTGCAGATCATATCTAATGTTACATCTCTTTGATTTCAGATTTCTCTATGGACTGTCACAGAACCCAGACAAAGCAGATCATATCTACTGTTTCGTCTCTCTGGTTTCAGATTTCTCTTGTGACTGGTTATAGTACCCAGATATTGCAGACCGTATGTACTGTTTCTTCTGTTGGTTTCAGATTTTTTGACCTGTCACAGATCCAAGATATTGCAGATCATATCTAATGTTACATCTCTTTGATTTCTCCATGACCTGTCACAGTACTCAGCCAATGCAGATCATATCTACTGTTTCATCTCTTTGGAGAATGTTTCATCTGTTAGTTTCAGATTTCTATTTGACCGGTCACAGATCCAAGATATTGCAGATCATATCTAATGTTACATCTCTTTGATTTCAGATTTCCCTAGGACCTGTCACAGTACCCAGACTATGCAGATGATATCTACTGTTTCATCTCTTTGGTTTCAGATTTCTCTGTGACTGGTTATATAGTACCCAGACATTGCAGTACTCGGCCAATGCAGATCATATCTACTGTTTCATCTCTTTGAAGAATGTTTCATCTGTTAGTTTCAGATTTCTTTTTGACCGGTCGCAGATCCAAGATATTGCAGATCATATCTAATGTTACATCTCTTTGATTTCAGATTTCCCTAGGACCTGTCACAGTACCCAGACTATGCAGATTATATCTACTGTTACATCTCTTTGATTTCAGATTTCTCTATGGACTGTCACAGAACCCAGACAAAGCAGATCATATCTACTGTTTCGTCTCTCTGGTTTCAGATTTCTCTTGTGACTGGTTATAGTACCCAGACATTGCAGACCGTATGTACTGTTTCTTCTGTTGGTTTCAGATTTCTTTTTGACCTGTCACAGATCCAAGGTATTGCAGATCATATCTAATGTTACATCTCTTTGATTTCAGATTTCTCTATGACCTGTCACAGTACTCGGCCAATGCAGATCATATCTACTGTTTCATCTCTTTGGAGAATGTTTCATCTGTTAGTTTCAGATTTCTTTTTGACCGGTCACAGATCCAAGATATTGCAGATCATATCCAATGTTACATCTCTTTGATTTCAGATTTCCCTAGGACCTGTCACAGTACCCAGACTATGCAGATGATATCTACTGTTTCATCTCTTTGTTTTCAGATTTCTCTGTGACTGGTTATATAGTACCCAGACATTGAAGTACTCGGCCAATGCAGATCATATCTACTGTTTCATCTCTTTGGAGAATGTTTCATCTGTTAGTTTCAGATTTCTTTTTGACCGGTCACAGATCCAAGATATTGTAGATCATATCTAATGTTACATCTCTTTGATTTCAGATTTCCCTAGGACCTGTCACAGTACCCAGACTATGCAGATTATATCTACTGTTACATCTCTTTGATTTCAGATTTCTCTATGGACTGTCACAGAACCCAGACAAAGCAGATCATATCTACTGTTTCGTCTCTCTGGTTTCAGATTTCTCTTTGACCTGTCACATATCCCAAACAGTCACAGCTCCCATTGTATCTACTTTTTCATCTGTTTGGTTTCAGATTTCTGTATGTCCTGTCACGCATCACAGACTTTGCAGATCGTTTATCTACTGTTTCATCTGTTTGGCTTCAGCAGATCATTTATCTACTGTTTCTTCTGTTGGGCTTCAGATTTCTCCATGGTCAGTCACAGATCCCAGACTATGCAGATCATATCTACTGTTTGGTTTCAGATTTCTCTTTGACCTGTCACAGGCCCCAGAATATGCAGATCGTATATCTGCTGTTCATCTGTTTTGTTGCAGATTTCTCTATGATGTGTCATAGATTCTATCTAGACTATGCCGATCGAATCTAATTTTTCATCGTTTGTTTTCAGATTTCTCTACGACCTGTCACAGATCTCCGACAATACAGATCATGTTTTATCAAGCAGTCTTGTCTGCTCTTGCCTTCTTCAAGACAACCTGTGCTACTTTTGCATTTCTGACACTTTCTTCACTCAGGTAATGATCACAGAGGCCAGGCTAGGGGGTTTGGATTAGAAATGCTTGCTAAAGTACGAGATGTGAAAAGCAAGTTAAGCTATTTGTCCTTGACATTCCTGTCGGTCATTTTTGAAGTGCTGAAATACTGTGTACATTATCATTGTGTTTAAAATTATTGTACCTACCTCTTAAACATACTAATCACTGAAGCACAGAATTGTCCAGTTGCTCTCTTTATATGCCTATACTTAGACATGGGGCAAATAGGAACCCTTTTCATTTTGAGGTCAAAATGTCCAAGGAGATCACTGTGATAAAAATAATCTGGATCATGACAAACCTCAGGTATATCACTACCGGTACCTTGATCTTGTAGGCATAAATCTGTGAGTCTACAATTTACTTTATGCCTTTCTCATTTGAGATTGCAAATATTAATTCTGGTCAAATGTGTGGGCAAGTTTTGAAGCCCTACAGGCTCTTGTTAAATTTGATTTGGAATGTGAATTTTTAAACTCCTGCCTTTGTCAAGGGAAATAACTTTGCTGAAAGTGTTGATCAATACTCATGGTTCAGTACAATATGCAGCTGACCAGAAGCAGAAGACTGATCGCAGTTTCTCCTACATTAAAGTGTAACTGTGGTACTTGTGTAAGTGCACCTCATATTCAAGTTAACAATGTGAATAATAAAACATCTTTCCCAATATTCTGTCATTTTATGGCTCAGAGGGTTCAAAGGCAACTTTCTACAGTGGGAGAAATCTTCACTGCCCCTTTTTGACGTCATAAATTGAGTGTCCTCATGCACAGTCTGCTTGATGTCGAGGCAGTGCAGAGAATAGAACAGATTAACAATGTTGCGTTGTGAGATGGATAGTCGTTCCATAATAACGTCGCAAGTTGCGATATGCTTGTGGCGCTGTGCATTACAATAACATTAATAACTTTGAAATTGTAAAATTTAAAGTCGTAAAACAAGAAACAGGGTATAAATTCAATAATTTGGAAGATTATCTTGAATATGATGTAAACTTACAGAAGTACCACAGTTACACTTTAAGATGTGATACAATTTATTAGAGTGACTGATCAGAATTAGTAGCAAAATTTGGTGGTGATTGAAAGTTAGTAGATTGATTCAATTAATGGGTGCTCATCATAAGGACAAATGAGGACATACAACTGAAATTACTTTCAAAGTTTTATTCCATTTGCAGGTAGGAGTAAATATTGCATCACTTGATCTGTCAGTCGACGATGCCTTGTAGTATGAAGATCTTGGTGCTGGTAGCTGAAAAAATCGGTGACTCCAAAATTTTATTTGGAAATTTACAGGTAAATAATCTGCACTTTCATAAAGTCTAAGTAATCTCAAGACATGCTGAAATAAAACATGTTATGTTGTAATTATTATTAGGTTTTATTATGTAAACTAGATTCCACCTAACGAATTTCAATTCTCTCTCTCTCCAATGTAGGACGCAGTGTTAATTAGTTCGTCCTAACTGCTAAGAATGAAGGATCTAAATTGGTGATGTTGCAGTGAATTCCTTCTCTAAATGCATACGAGATATGTGAGAAATTTTATTAATTGCATGTTGATATGATATATATTTCTTCACAGAATAACCCATGCTACAGTACACTTGTCCTCATGGTGGTGAATAATCCAAGCACAAAACCAATGCCATCGCAGTGTGGATGATCTGCTATTTGAGAGTTGAGATCCTCAGCCGGAGACTGTCACAGTGTGGATAATCTGCTATTTGAGAGTTGAGATTCTCAGCCGGAGACTGTCCCAAGAATTTTGAAACATTATGTCAAATTGACAGAACTTGAGAGCTGTACTCTTCCAGACTCATTTCTTTATAGTGTAAATTTCCATTCAACTTCACAATAAGCGACTCCTAGACTGCATTGCAACGTCACAGAGGAGCAACCTGTCAAATAAAAGGATGATGAAATCAGATTTTAATATATGCTTTTGATATGGTGTCTGCGAGCCACATGTATCATTGACATACATGTACTTTAGTTTAACTGATCTCAACATGCTCAAAAAAGACCAAATTGGAATGGTGTTCTGACAATGTAATGAATTTCATTATAATGAGGGTTCACTGTATATTCATACGATTGCACATTATGTCTGTCAAATCTGTGATTCACTGCTTAAAGGTGAAATGCAAAGGTCATATTTTGTCTTTTATGTTCTTCATGGGTTAATGTTGGAACTATCAGCTAATTTACTTCTTTTGGTTTTATTAGAAGTATTTTGTCTACTAGCTAGTAGCTTTAGAAAAGTTGGTATCTCAAGCCTGGTCGATTTCAAATGAAATCTGCATCACTTATCTGGCCTTGTTACCCCTCGGGGAAAATGTGCCCGAATGGTATTGTCATCGTTGCTTCATCTGTCTGTCTGTCTGTCTGTGGACACGGTTTCTCAAGAAGGATTATAGCCAGCATCTCTCACAATTCGGAAAACATCACATGGCATCAAAATAACTCCCATTTAGCACCATGTTAAAAATTGCTGAAGTGAATGGATTACCTCGGCAATTGCTGAATGCTGTGGCCAATTGTGAGGGTTGAGCCAGGCATTGAAATTCATACCACTTATGCATCTGGTGAAAGGTGAGAAGCTTATTGAAATGACTGACCGTGGCCTATTTTATCAAGGTCAAATTCTATTATTTGCTATACATTATTTAAAGATTAAAGCTACGGTCTCCAAATTCATATTAAATATGCAATTGGTGATTGCCTAGAAGCCTATTCCAGTGGACTGACCTTGATCTATTTTTTCAAGGTCATATACTGTTATGAAATGTTTTGAATTATGATATAACATGAAGAAATGTAGCTACTAGGCTTTCCAAATTAATACTATGTATACATCTGGCGATGGCCCAGACGTGTGCTGAAGATGACTGACCTTGACCTATTTTCTACAGATCAGATTCTATTTAGTACAATATTTCATGAAGGAGTATATCTACCTTGTCCAAATTTATACCATGTATACCTGAACCTGAAGTCTATTGAATATCACTGACCTTGACCTATTTTCTAAGTTAAAAGGTCAAATTCTATATGCTCAGGTGTATAAGATCTTGTTCCATATGCAATTAAGTTAGATAATTGTTGAAGATGATTGACTTTGATCAGTATTTCCAAGATCAAACTACTTGATTTGATTATGTCTACCAGAACCTCACCGCAAAATTTTCCCATCAATTAAGGCCTTGGCAAAAGCCGACCTGGCTCAACTTCTATGTATTTCTAAAATGATAGAACTACAGTCAACACTACTAGATCACCTTTTTGTCAACCTACAATACATGGTGTTGTCAAAGTTCTAAAAGTACATCGTATTCAATGCATGACTGTAGACAATAACTGAGAGCCGACATGGCCGAGGGGTATTGGAGGCCATTTTATGCCACAGCTCGGTCAATACTTGAATGGGTGACCGGGTGCTGTACTGGCTGGGCTGATCAGTGTCCAGGGTAATAAGAACTGTGAGCACTCTCATGTTCTGGCACATGTATGCACCGTCGTGATATGACTGAAACAAGGTTGAAAACGACGTTAAACCCTACTACTCACTCACCCTTTTATGTCACAGGTCGGATGTCCATGCTTGTAATGTTCCGTCTTCAGGTGGCTGGAAGTAAGGAAAGGAAAGATTACGTAGTGATGATTGTGTGCAAATTGGAAGTCAGCTGGGCTTGGGGAACCAACATTTCAAACGATTCTAGCAGACAAACTACTTCAAATTAAATCAAGTACAAGTAGCAGATATACCGATATTTTTTATCATTATTCAACTTATACATGTTATATAAAATACTAAAAGAAGAATCTAAAAACCTTTGCATTTCAACTTTAAAAGATGCAGCAATAATTGAGATTGGCTTTGTTTAAGTTAACAAATACTAAATATAGAGTATTCACTTTGAAAGACCCAATACTTGATATCTGGTCCTACAACAACGGTAATGTGAGTGGAACTGCTGATATAATTGGCCATGATATAAAGTTATTTCTCACATCACAACGGTCAAAAGCAATGTGATACACCCATGTGATACAAAACCTGTATCATACCCTTACAGTTTGCTAACTATATTTTTGATTATTTTTCAACATTATTTTGATGTGAGAAATAAATTATAACATTCTTGGTCATGTATCTGATTTTTATCACACTCGTTTGATAAAACCCATATGAAACTCGCTAAAGCTCGTTTCATATGGGTTTTATCAAACTCGTGATAAAAATCAGATAAATGACAACTCGTAGTGATAATCTATGTACCGTGGATTCGCGAGTTCAATGTTTAAATTCACACACCCTGCATCTGACCATAGTTCAGCCGATGTGCACATTGTCTTGAGATGGGTAAGCCAATGTTGAAAATTCTGATTTATTTCAAATTTATCCTAGGGCATCACCTTCCCTATCGCTATGGTTATGATTGACAGGTGTGCCTGAAAATTACATGCGCCTACTCCATCGATAGACAGTATATTTCACATTTGAAACCTAAAGCAGCTATTTTGCACTAATATACAGTACTACTTCATTGGCCCTGGTATTGAGGAACCACGACATACGATGCCTTGCAAGTATCCTGAGTATAGCTAATACAGCAAAATGCTGTGGTATTTTATGCCAATCATCCCTTGAATTCTTTCATAGATAATATTGTACTGTTGGATAGACGATGGTGGTGTGTAAACAGAAAGTGACAAACACTTCCTGGTCCACTGGTGAAAAATCTACATGAATATGGATTTTTGAGTTTCTATTTTATTCCATTTTAGTGTACCATAACTAAAATATTCCATTTTTGGTACAAACAACAAACAACCTCGCAGCACAAAATTTTCTATGTATTTCTGTATCAATCACTTTGAATAAGTTTCTTTCAGTTTCAATCACGAAACAATGCTTTTTTTAGTTTTCTTTTGAACAGTCTACTTAAAAAAAAAAAAAATTCTTTCATGAAAGTTTAATGTAATAATGATTAATCATTTTGTCAAATGTCATTCTTTGTTCTTCAATAGAATTTCTCTTATTTCCACTATCAATGTTGAACATTTGTGGGAAATGAATGAACATACACTGGTACAATTGCTGTTTCGGACCATTTTGCATGGCAGGACGGTAAATTTAACCCATGAGCATATTAGTCCATTATCTTTGATGTTCAGTTAGACAGTGAAATAATATCGGTTGGTAAGCTTACACTATCATCTAGCGTAATCAACCTTTCAGAATAATTGCAGTATATCTGACAGTATTTGGTCTTCAACCCATCAGATTGTTATTTCTCACGGAGGAGACCGTCACTGTATTGTTTGGGAAGTGTCTTTATAACTCGTTATGATTTACATTTCCAAATAAAGTTGTTGCGATGGACATCTCAGGTATTTTAATAGTGTTTTGACTCATAAGACTATGCTGTTTGTGGAAATATAGTGAATTCAGAGACCATTCAAAATTACGTAACCCTGCCTGAATCGACTGCTTGTGTCAATGGGCGCAGTCGCTATATATAATTCAAGGAGGTACTCTCTAAAAACAATCGCTGTAAACAAAATTGCACATCCACAATAATTGTGTTCCAGTGCCGTGGTACACAAATTTTGAAGAAAACCTACACATCTTGTGTACCAGTACACACTTTTTTGTGGATGTGCAATTGTTTTTACAGAGTATCATACATGATGGTGTAACCCTCCATTATTGTAAATGTTTGTGGAGTGGAAGGGGAGAGGGGCGCATTGTCTGGATACCTGACTATTAAGGTTTTTGCGGGTTCCTTAAAGTATACTTTCCTGAAAACACTGCATGGTACATGTAGTTTGATGAAGTAGCCACTTATTCTCATCTTAGTGGGAAGGGGGGGGGGGGTATCTGTGGCGGTGTTACATAATTGTGAATGGTTTATAATTCTGCTCGCTTTCTTCCATCATATGTCTGGGCTTGCTCGTCCATAGCCTTCAGTTCGTCTGTATCGCCTATTTTGTCTACGTTGGAAATTGAATCTGTTCTGAGTTGACCTTCCGTGAAAAAGGATCGCAATAGACACCAGAAATTACCTTTAGGTTGAAGATGCTGATCTTGAAGACACTGCTCTCGATTAAAACAACCAGGAAACTTCTTTGATGATGCCCAGGCCTCCATGCGGACTTCTAAGCATTTGTTTTCTGCCAACAGCGACAACAGCAGCTCAGCAATGTTGTTGTTGTTGTTGGTACAGGAAGCAATTTGCTCACGCATGCGTGTTGAAAATACGCTTTGCATGCTGGGATATGAATTACGTCATAAATACCAAACTGCGGCTTTCGGAGTGAAAACATATATTGGTCCAAATGTTTGCCACGCCATGATGGACCGAATGAAATTGGTACATCGTTTGTCCACACCCACACGCTCCTACATTGGCGGTGAAAAAACCGTTTGTCAATATATGATGTACCATATGTTTACCAATGTCGGACCATGATGGTTACAGCTTGGGGAAAACGCGTGTGTAGGACGTCGCCTGGGATATAGCATTCAGAGGGATTGGTGACTGCATTGTATCAAAAGATAGATGTTATTCTCACTTGTCTAAAATGTTTTTTTGCAAAACCCTTTGGTAGCATTGAAGGGTAGCGAATACAGTATTTCATACCACTGAACATTCCAGTAGAGTTTCTAATCCCTCCACCATGCTGTATCCCAGGTATGCTAGAACAAGTTCTTCTTAACCCTTTTCATAATGAACAATATTTACAGTTAGAGGATGGAACACTGCTTTATAAAGTTCATGCTCAGCCAGAAGATGACTTGCCCACGGACAGTGATAGTGATCACTCCGATCAGCTTGACTCCAAAAAGCGAACCAGAGAGGCAAACACTCACTGGCGACACGTGATCCAGGACTCAGCCGAGAGAAAACGGGTACTTCATCACTGCCAGTCGTCGAAATTAGATGAAGTGGATTATTAGCTGCATTTCATTGATTGTTGAGAATATAGTGCAAGGATCCTGTCCTCTACCCACGGCCCAAACCTAATCAGTCAACCACACCCAGACACATGCCTGGAGCATATAGATGTAGCCTTAATACGTTGTTGTTATATACAGGATACCAAGTGTTGTGCCCTCTTTTCGCCTGTATATTAGTGTACTCAGTACATATAGGGTTGTGTCCAAATCCTGACGAGCTGTAACTATATTGACATTGTATTTTTCCATCTAAAAAAATCCTTCTAACATTTTAATAAGGGAATGCAGACACCCAGAATCCGTATAATTACATAATGTTCACTTAATTAAGGTGATCATGTGGGTGGAACGAAAACCATAACCAAAATCACCAGTCGATATTTCTGGCCCAATATGTATATTGTCATCGATGAGTATGTCAAACGCTGCCAAATTTGTCAACATGTGAATCCAAAGGAGATACCGGTAACCGACACCATTCCGTGGAGCAAGGTAAACATAGACTGCAAATCCTGTGTTGGGGTTTTTAACATTTTTGTGAATGTAAACTCAGATCGGAGCCTGATCCTTTTAAATAATTTTCAATCATGTATGTCTAGATCCTTAACACAAGAGTTTAGAAAATATTTAAATCCTAAACAGAATGACGCTATATGTGTTTAAAACTATCTAACTTGTGTATAACCTCTTTTATGCTTTAGATATGTGGTTAACCCTAAACATATAATTTGCGGTGTATATGCATTCATGGATCAACCTTTTCATTGGTAATCCTGTGTTGGAAAATATTGTGTTTTGTCAATAAATGTGTATAACAAGAAAACAATCTCGACATGAGAACATGTTGACATTTCTTCACACATATTACAGGTTGGAATAGACCTTATCAGCACGGTGAAGAACGTAGATTGGAGTAAATATATTTATAACGTCACCTAATGGGCCGAACCAGCCATCTTGGAGCATAAGTCAACCGACGAAGTTGCAAAAGCACTGTATTCCATAGACTTGAGGTGAGGGCAAAGTATCTCCCTTCTGTGGTCCTTCCATAGACTTGATGGGAGGGCAAAGTATCTCCCTTCTGTGGTCCTTTTTTATTTGTCTGTCTGCAAAGTCGTGTACGTTATTTATTGGGCCTAACCCCATTACACACGTTTCACATTTATAGCGTTCGGCTTAGTCAATTATTTATTTTTAGTCGTTGCTGCAAGTGTTCAGGAGTTCGACGTGCATGCAGGTTGTATCAGAAGTGCAAATTGATGTGCGTACGCATACGCAATGGCCTGTGACGTGGGACGAGCACTTGCAGGTCTAGTTGCACACCACTGCGCATGAGTATGCACATAATGTTGCACTTTTACCACTTGCATGGTTCAGAATGACAATATTCGTTCGCCGCGCTGATAAGAAACCAAGTAAAGTTTTTTTGTCTAATTTAATATTATTGCAAATCACAAGCCCCGAGCTTCCGATGGGTGACGCGAAAGACCTGCAATGAATTAATATGAATTCGATCGTGAAGAACCAATTTAATTCATCTATTCTATAAAAGCAGCCGTCTTTCATCTGTGTCACTGTGTTGTAGTACCAAAGGAGCAATATATACGCCGCGTGTGCCTCCGGCGTGCGAGGAGGGGGGGGGGGGGGGGGGACACAATCCTCCTACGGATAATAAGTTGATGAAATGAGCCCATGGAGTTGTACCTTTCAGTTCTTCAAGTAATCGAACTTTACTGACTTGATATTGTTCAAATAACAATTAAATTGCTATTTTGGCTTAATCATCTTTACGGGTCTGCGAAATCCTAAAGAAAGATTTCAGTATTCCGTATTTATAATGCACGAATATTCATTTCATGTTTGAGATTAGGATTCCCTTCAATTATCATAGGTGACCAAGGGCGCGAGTTTTGTAACAAAATGAACAGGACGATGTTCCAGCTGACGGAGACGAGGTACCGCGTTACCAGCTCCTACCATCATCAGTCCAACGGTTTAATCGAAAGGTATAATTGTTCTGTTAATTTGAGAGAGAGAGAGAGAATTAGGGTTTAACGTCGCATTCAGCAATATTTCAGCTATATAGCGACGATCAAACAAAATTCTAAGTAATCAATTCAAAAACTCGGTAAACTAATGCGTTAAAACAGGTACAAACATTAAAATTTGTACAACAAACCAATCTCTCTCAAATAACCTAAAATACAATCTTCTTTCACTCTGCTAAAAAGATCTTCCAGTGTATCTGCTCGATAAAAAGTATCTCTTACAGTTTTAAAATCTAGGCAGTCCATGAGAATATGTTTCACCGTCAGATCTTCATCGGCTGTTAATTTGATATATCATTACGTACGGTACCGTATAAACCTCTGGTGGTCATACTGGCATAGCAAATGTATAGAATTCAGTTCCATCCTGTACACTTACGCCAGGTCCCTGTTACCAGTGGCACGGGTTTTATATATATATATATATATATGAGAGAGAGAGAGAGAATGTTGCTGAAACAAGTGGGGAAAATTACCCATGACTGGGCGAATTTCCTGCAAGAAATCCTGGTCGCCTACAGGACGTCTGTACATTCTACCACGAAACACACGCCGTTCTTCTTGATGTGTGCGAGGTAAACACACTCTCATAATATACTCACTGAAACGCTTTTAAAAAGAGTTATTTAACCGGTCCTATAAGGAAGCATAACAACCGTTTCCCTGAAAATCCTCTCAAAGGGATGTTCGTCGCTTCTCTATACCATGACTATGCTTCTATAAATAGAATTGGTTTCCCAGTATAATGGACCCGGTGAAGAACATTTTTCGGTACAATATGAAACCAATTCCTACTACATCAAAAGACAAATGGGAGTCTACCCTTCTACAAGTTTATTTTTAGAACCAGTCATTCTTTTACATAATCATGATGTTTGAAGACCTAATACCAAATAGCAATTCATATTCTTTTTACAAGCGCAGGAAATGGGTTATTCGCGTGGAATGTGGTTTTAATACAGAACTGTTTCTTGAGACTGAACAAAAATGTTAGATATTTTTTTTTTTATAAAATTGATATCAAGAATTTTGTAGAAAAATCTTTTGTCGCCTATTTTTAAACAAGGATATGGTTTTATAAAGAGCCTCTGATAAAGGCATATGATCCAATACTGAGTTGGGACAAATAATTCGTAAAGAATTAAAGCGATCATAATCTAAAGTCCTTATTCCTAATACACCATTGTACACAGGCAAAATTGCAAATCATGTTACACATATGTTAGAAAATTTTCATGTGACATGTGTGTGTAACATGTGTGATACGCATGTGAGAATTCACACATATGATTCGCATGATATTCACACATACATGAGTAATTCACATGCGATTTTCACATGTGACATTTCACATGTGTTACATGAATTTTTCTTGACACATGTGTCACATGCATTATTATTATTATATGTGACACATGTGTTAATTTCCACACATGTGTCACATGTGTGTTCATTATATGTGACACGTGTTAATTCCCACACATGTGTTACATGTGTTATCGTATGTGTGAGTAAATTCAAATGTGAAAATCGCATGCATTGCTTTTGTTACTCAATACCTTTGATATGCAACACTTGTACCGGATACATGCATAGCTTGTTAATCTATGTAATTTAATATTCAACAGATTATATATTTGGTTCTCTTCTGTCAAATGATAGCACAATATTGGGAAACAAGGCATTCAGATAATCTCAACTGTTTGCCTTGAGTATCTTTATTAGTGAGCACAATTACAGAGGGAGGGTTTTGATTAACCCCCGACAGCCTCCAAAAGATAGAAGTGTACAGCTGTTAAGGCATTTGTCTTAACTGGTTAACAGGCAACATTAAAACTGCTGCATACTTTGCCTTGAATTTGAAATGTTTTAAATAATACATTTTCTAAATTTCCAAATTAAATTTTGTAAATTAGTTCTGAAATCTTTTTAACTATCAATTTAAATTAATATTAAGAAATTCTATAGCTTGGAGCGAAATTGTGAAATCTGAAATTGAAATTGAACTTTAAGTTAATTGAAGTATTAAAAAATATATAATTTACTCTTCTAAATTTGAAAACGTAATTGAATTTTAATAATACAATTTCAAAATTGTGTATTGGCCTGATAAAGTCAAATTAAAACATAACTTACACCTCGATGAAGTCAAACATAGATGCTGGATGTAGAAATCTGAAGCTCTCAGCTAAAAAAATATTAAGTCCAAGGCTGAACAAAACACCTTAACCAGTTATTGAATAAACATAAAATATTCATTCATGTTGATCAATATGTTAACATAATATTCAAACATGACCATCAGATTAGCAGGACAGAGAAGGGGGATCTGTTTCCGAATGTCTTGCACCTGACCCGTATCTTGCTGGTGTGCCCAGCATCGTCATCACATGTGGAGAGACAATTTTCATTTGTCAAGAGGTCTCTAGGAGACTGGCGCTTGAAATTGAACACCAGTACTCTCGAGCATCTACTCAGAATTAGGTCTGAGGGCCCCACACCAGAGAAATTCAAACCAGGGGCAGCACTGAACCACTGGAGAAAATCTTTCATCAGCAAAAGGCGACCAACTATCGTTCCTTATGGCCCAAAGAATAAAAAGAAGACATGCAATAGAGAACCATCAGTCAGCCAAAGAGGGTGAAAGTTCAGAGATTGCCAGCCAGGACAGTGACAGTAGTACAGAAGCTGTGTCTTTTCAGATACATGTATCCAGTGACAGCAGTGAACCAGAAGAATGACGTTGTGACAGAATTTGCTAAAAATGATCCTTACGCTACAATCACGGCAATAACTACTGATCCGGAATGAGGATTTAACCAAACTCCTTTGTGTGTGATGGTAATAAAGCCGATTATTTTTCCACTCCAAAACTTGCCATAAAAGATTTTTTTAAGTTTACATACTGAAATATCCCCTTCGAAAAAACTGAGATGTTCAGTTGCATAAAAATGGAGATATGATTTATCAAAATGTGCTCCTGGTTTTATTTCATTTTCATGAAGGGTTTTTTTCCTGTAGCAAAAATATGACCCCTCAAACCAAAACCATTCGTGGAACAAACTTCCTAATATATTGTGTGACAAAATTATTTTGGTTTGAGGTGTCATATTTTTGCTATAAGAGAAAATCCTCACTAAATGCCTCAGAAAATAACCAATCAGGCCGAGTAGCACATTTTGATCAATTATATCTCCATTTTTATACAACGGAGCATGTCAGTTTTTTTCGTGGCTGATATTTCAGTATGTAAACTTATAGAAATTTAATTTTGCAGGTTTTGATTGAAAAAACATTCAGCTTGATTACCATCTCACACAAGCGAGATATTCCCATATTGACGCTCCAATCCTTAGATTTTAGGACCTCAACAACAAAGTGATAGAATTTTTGGGGCAGTCATCCCAGTCCCAGTGAAAGTTATATGTTGTCAAGTTTAGATGGTGCCTCACCTCAATTTCGTTATTCGAGGTAACAAATTATGGAATTTTCAGTCTTCCAGATGACAAGGGCTTGTGCGCGAGCTTAAGATGTTGTAACACAAGGTTGTCTGTTGACTCAGGTGATGGTCTCCATAAAACCTATGCAGACAATATTTGGTTTACGAGATTTCTCGAAGACTTGATAGCCTCTTTAAATGAGACAGGACACAACAATTAACGACGGAGTCCATGTGTGCTGAATATTAAGCCGATTTATTGTAAATTCATTTGACCCAACTTAAGAATGATCGGCGGTATTTGGCAGACAGACCAACACAGCTTCATTAACATCAGACCATTTGTAAATGTCTTTAAAAACTGCAGATAGTACATCTATTATCGAAGACATGATGTTGAATTAGCCTTCATCGAGACCTGATGGTGAATTAGTCTGCCTGTATGCACCGGTCATCCCTTTTTATACAATGCTATAACATTACAGGGTCAAGTTAACTCTAAACTAACTCGTCAAACCTTCGGTGCAGTTTAGACAATGAGACTGGTTAACTGTCTCTAAACCCAAACAGACGAATCAAACTTGGGTTCCATGGAGTACAGGCCCAATGCGGTTACACAATTATGCAATGTTAAATCATACAAATTGAAACTTACATAACTGTTTCTCACAAAAAAAAAGTATTCGCAAATGTTCACAATAATTGACCTAAAGGGCCATGAAATAGAATCTCGGAAATAGTTTTGTCAATTACAAGCGTCCAGTCCGTCATTCATAATCCAGCCGTCGTCCATTAGAGAATATCCGCGTCCATAATCCAAAGACCTATTCCATTTTCCATATAACAGTATTAGCACCAAATTCAAAAAGACAATCATAGTATACATAAACATAGGCTTGTTTCCTGCAAGAGAGAAATTATAAAAAATTGGTAAATGAAAAGTCGAAATGTATGCAATTGTGGCTAAGAAATTCCATATTTCACGAAATGTTGATGTGAATGTTCAAAATAAAGCAATCTCTGTTATTACATGTTCTGCCTATTTTCTGTCATTTCACCATCATGGAATAACTGATGAATTGTTGAAAGCAACATTAAAATCTACTACACTCACTCCGTCAATGGGAGTATATCTGGTAACCAGCGGCTGATCCACGCGATGGGTTACCTTCCCTTTTTCCCCTGTGGTTTTACCACTTCACTGTTACGATTGCTGTTTCAGTGGTAAAACTGTGATGAATGCTATTAGTATTAAATACAGGAACTAAAAGTACAAATTAGGTAGATATTTTTTATTTCATAACAACAACGATGACCACAATATTGGCGTTCTAAGGTTCACATTGAATGAACAGCAATTTGGTGTCTTGGGTCCTGAAACTAAAGTGCAATAGAAATAATACAAGACGATGTGAAGTATAGTGTGAATGAGCTTGTTGATAGTGTAACCGATACAGTAGGACATCACCTCACTTGTCCTCGGTATTACTGTTATCTAATAACAATAAATAAATGATCAAAAGGTAGTGTTTCACAAGCCCCTTGTTCAGACTTTGGCACACAGTAAGTTGACAATCCCCAATGAAGTTCTGTTTCACTGAACAGCCATTGTGTCTGTCTAGTTGGTTTTTGACATTGGTTCAGCTGCGCAAAAAAAGTGGCTGCAGTGCCCTTAGTGTATTCACACTTTTGGCCTTGCTGCCTGGTCCTTTGACCTTTATGCCCTAAAAATCTGGTCATTATACAAGGCCAAAGTGGCCTTGCCCTATTTTCCCCCAAATTCAAAGCCTGATAGTACTTCGTGGATTTTTAACAATTTTGGTAACTTAACATGGCGATGAATATCAGATTGGCGTAACGGTAATTTGGCGGGTTTTTGTGGATACATCGCCTATATAGGAAGTGTATCCACATTTTCGCGAGACGTAAAATCAGCTATTGTTTCAAAAATGTGGATACACCTTCTATATAAGTGATGTATCCACATCTTATTTGCAATGTGAACACACCTATAGAACTAAATACTCGATTCTAACTTTTAAAACCTAAATTTGAGACATGTTTAGGTTGAATATTTTGACCGGGTGAAGCGCCGTCGCAACACTTTTTGTTCAATTGCTCGCCCGACTTTCCTGGGCTAAATCGAAATCGGAAATACTTGCATGTGTGGCATGAATTCTTCTGAATTCGGCTAATTATAATTTAGAGATTTTAAGAGTACATAGATGGGAAAATTTTACATCAACTGCAGGTGAAGAATAAGGAAAAGTTTGATTGGCTGAAATCTGCGTAATAGCCCCGCCCAACTATCATTCAACCAATCAGAAAAATTGAACTCTACAAGTCTCCAACATGGCTGAGAAAAGCAACAACAAGCTCCGCGAAATAATAGCATCTCTTTCCCATCCATCTCAACTTCTACTCATAAAACTCAGTCGAACAATACGATTATTTGAATGATAAGTTTCTAGTAGCTCAGTCTAACAGATCGTAAGTACCTCCGGCTGTTTTACTGTCTACAGATCGACGCCGAAAACTCGTTGGAGTTAGTTTTTTTAGCTTCGTCTCGAGGAATCCGAAGTCGCGAGAACTTTTCATAATCGTACGACTTTTATATCGATGAATTTATAAAGTATAGCAGTCATTTCAATGTTAATAAAATGTGGATACATCGCCATTATAGTGTATGTATCCACATTTTTGGAAAACCAATTTTTTGGTGATTTTCAAAATGTGGATACACATGCTGTGTTTTTGTATCCACAAAAACCCGCCAAATTACTGTTACGCCAACAGATTTACTGACGTTTCTCGCAGAATATTCTGCAAACGTGCCAACGATAGGCATGAAAATGAGTATCATTGACGCGATGAAGATTGATTTAGAAATAATAATACATTACCCGTTGGGTAATTGCGCCACACCGTAATTTTTTCTCACTTCACCTCCTAGTCACGGGGCACTATTTCCAACCACAATCGTAATGAGTGAGTGACTGAGTGAGTCATTCTGTCCATCCGAATCCTTTCGTCGGCAAAATAAGGAGATCCGTTGACAGTAGAGCCTTGATTTTTGGCATGACCGAATTCCGATGAAAATTTGATTTATAATTACTTTTTTATTATTTATTGATGGCTCAGGGAGTGCACTTGTCATGTTTCACTGTGACTTTTGAAGGTTCCCTGATACGGCATATCACCGGTTCTCGTAAAATCACCGAAGATAAGCGACTTTGAGACGGTCAAGACTTGGATGGGTGTCAAGGGTAATAGGAACTGAGGGCGATAATAGTTGCTACGCTAACGACTCACCAGCGGTGACATCTGGGAAAATTAATAGTACCCACTGTCAATTAGAGACGGCTTGATAAATTCTCTCACGGTAGCACATAGGGCCCCCCAAGTCATCTCTCGAGTACACACTTAAATCATATCAAACCCTACTTCGTAGGTCCTGTAGCGTTAGTCACACTGCCATGTGTTTAGATTCAGCACAAAATTCTGTTCTGGAATTAATGCTCAAACTTTTTTTGGACTCCGATGTACGATTAAAAGTGCCGTAGCTCTTTAGCTAGACGATAACAATCACTTGAAGATTCAAAATGCTTATAAACTTCGGGTCACATGGCTTCGGTGTTGATACATCAACCAAAGCCCTTCCCGAGTACTATATAAGAAATTGACTAAATGCGTCAGATTCGTCATTCATTGGGAAGTCGTCGTATATTAAGAGTTTCGAAAGGTCCCCAATCCATTATTTCTATTAGCGACTAAGTTAAAAAAAACTGTAGACTATACTCATCTGAACAGCCAGAAAAGTTTCGGTCAAACCATGGCCAGGCGATGTAGAATCGGCCATGCACGTTTACCTCACGAACATTTACAAAAAAGAGCCGGTGCCGAGGTGTATTACATGCCAGGAACATATTCTTATTGACTGTATAGATTTTAAGATTGTAAGCGATTGTTTTTATCGAGCGACTACTTTGGAAGATCTTTTTAGTCGGGTGCATAAGTTTTAATGTGTGTATGTTTTAATGTGTTGGATTACTAAGTTGGAATTCTGTTTGATCGTCGCTATATAGCTGAATATAGCTGAACGCGACGTTAAATCTTAATTCTCTCTCTGTCTTACCTAACAACCTCTTGCCAGTTTCACTATGGTAGTTAGCCAGATCAGAAGTAGGTATTCCAATGAAGAAATCTAAAAAGGCAGACGCGAGCCATCTCGTATAGACACAATAATTTGGCCTTTGGTGAAAAAAATACAGATCGCATCAAGCAATTTATAGAGGTGGTGCTACTATATTTAGTTCCGAAACTAAAACCTGTCGACTCTCAGGTAAAGGTTCGATTTTCACTGACGGAGTCAAAGCTATATTGTTAGCTTTAGAAGGTATCGGGTCTACTTTTGGAGGAGAATATTTCATATTCTCCGATTCACTGTCATGCTTTCAAGCGATTGAGAGTGGAAATTCTTCCACCATCTTGAACATTCTACAATTATATGACCGTAGATTTCATCAACAAATTGATGTTGTGCTTCGTTAGTTGCCAAGCCACGTTGATATCAAAGGAAATACTGAGGCCGATGAGAGAGAGAGAGAGAGAATTACGGCTTAACGTCGCATTCAGCAATATTTCAGCTATATAGCGACGACTAAACAAAATTCTAAGTAATCAATTCAAAAACTCGGTAAACTAATGCGTTAAAACAGGAACAAACATTAAAATTTGTACAACAAACCAATCTCTCTCAAATAATTTAAAATACAACCCTCTTTCACTCTGCTAAAAAGATCTTCCAGCGTAGCTGCTCGATAAAAACTGAGGCCGATGAAATGGCTATATGGCAGCCCTAGATAATGAGATTGATCCTGTTGGAATGCCATATAGCGATTTCAGACCTTCCATCTGTGCTTATGTGAGAAAGCTGTTTCAATCTTTATGCGATGCTATAGATAATAACAAAGTTCATGAGTGTCAAGATTGTAAGATGTTCTTTATATCAAGCAGCTGTTTAGAATATCTTTTTAGTCGAGTGAAAGAAGACTATATTTTAAGTTATTTGAGAGAAGTTGGTTTGCTGCATAAGTTTTAATGTATGTTTTTGGTGTGTTGTGGATTGGGGGCTTGTTGACTTGTTTTGTCGAAATACTTAGAATTTCGTTTGATTGTCGCTATATCGCTGAAATATTGCTGAAGGCGACCTTAAACCTTAATTCTCTCTCTCTCATATAAACACTTTGAAGATGTATTTCACACAGCTCCCAGCCCCGGATTAAGCGGATTTAGATACAAATTACAATACACAGCACCAAAGATCTTCAATACTATCTGTCTTGTCAATATGACTGTCTTTCATTGCCAGAAAATTTCAATAAATAAACGTCTTTCTCTGTACAACAAATTCAACAGATTTAATCCCAAAATATCTTTAATTTTGTTGAGGCATCGAACCGATGATCATACTCGGATGAGGGCAAATTTTTGGCAGGTGAGATCATCGAGAAATGTGAACAAATCCTATTAGGTTCTTGGCGAGTCTTCCACATCGGGGTCATGCATGGTTCTACTACATACCAGGCCATAAAAAGATGAATTTTCTCTAAATCACACCCCCCTGTGCACTAAGGGAGGTCCGCTGGAGATTTGTATTTGTCCATGGTTTTGCCTGTTTTTCTCAGTATGTTTTTTTTTTCATTTCCTAGGTTAAGAGATAGGTATTTCCTTTAATGAGTTTAAAAGTCTTCCACCCGAGATTTTTGCGCAGCAACATGCATCCAATTTGATGAATTTTGATAGACATTGTGATTATTTCCAAACAGTTTAATAGAATATAAGAAAAAAGGAAAATACTATCTATATGATAGTTTCAAAAACCAGTGCTATTGTCCATGGTTTCTGGGTTATCAAATGAAGCATGGGTCTGATCACTCAGCATTGACTTAAGCTAAGAAATGCACACGAACCTGAACCGAACCTTTCTTTGTTATTCCTCATATTACAGAATTATTAATGCAACAACACACATGATTCAAAAAGTTAATTACTTTGATTCACCATCAGCGGACATCCTTAAACTTGATAAAATACAAACCTTTGCAGAGCACGTCTATTGTGATTTTATCAACAACTTTTCACTCTCACGGATCGATCTTATTCCGCGCAATTTTTCGGCAAATGTTTCAACGGTTTCATACCCCAAAGCGGCAGTCTATATACATAAGAGCTTAAGAAAATAGTTTCTTTATTTATTTTTCGTCTGAAGTTCACTATCGTTCTTATGAAAATATCCATATCCGACACCTCCCAAGTCTATGTTCACTACGGGGAAAGAGCTAGGGACCAGAAAGTGTGATTTACTACACTCCTAATACCCAACTACCTAATTCATATAACATCATTGGCACCAAACTAAAAAAGAAACAGTTACAGCATACCTAGTAAGGCCTTTATTCGTTGTTTCTGATCTGAAAGTTATGCGAACAGGCTCAAAATGACTTCAATATGATGGGCTATGACGCCAGAATGTCTCTGCTATGAATTTCTCTTCTATCCGTTTTTGAACGCCAGAGAAAAGCCGTGCAAGTTCTTTGTGTACGGTTAACATAGTGACCCAAATGATAGAGATTGCACATGAAAGTACGGCCTGACACAGATTTGAGTTGAACACACACTCATGGTCAAAGTAGGCTATATGTGTCAATAGGCCCATACAAGCAGCACCATTACATTATCGTGTGACAAAAATGGAGAATGCTGTAAAACAAACACTTCTGGCCTCTGATGGAGCCGGGATTCCTGTGTACTACATTAATGGTCATTGTTTACCACCTTTTAATGAGATCGGAGCTACCTTAAACAATTTCAAGAGTTTCTCGTGGAGGAACGAGGACATTTGGATACTGGCATACCCCGGGTCAGGTGAGCTAGGCTAACGAACTCTCACTGGGATACTGGAAGCGTCTATCGGTACTATGGGCAACGTTATATGAATGCCTGTAGAGCCGTTTTTGTCTATTAGTTTTAATATCGGAGTGTGTACGGTATTGGGTTTAATAGGCGACGCACATCGTAAATTGCTGACGAGATATATTTACACCCAGCCACCGACAGCCTTATATTAGTGGTATATTTATCAGTATGACTTGTTGTCACCGCATGTCTGTATTTAGGTGGGGGGTGTGGGGGTCAAAATCCAGGACCATCTATATCTGCACACGCTGAAATACTGCAGTTCACCCGTTGATAGTCGGCGTTTCGCCAGTTATAACGCCTTACGCTAAATATGATGTTACGTATTTCAATTGAATTTGATACCTGGAATATTTAATAGCATTATGACACCGTGGTCGCATCTGGACTAATCTACTTGCAGTCGGGGAGGGGGGATAGGGTCACCGTGTCCATTTACTCAAATGTTTACACCAAAGACCAGTCAATATCGCTACCCTGTATTATGGTGCCACAATATCGGGACCGCGGTAACACCCTGCCAGCTCGTCGTCTAATTCGATGGAGCCAACAAAAAATTCTCTACATTAATGTTCCCTTCAAAGCACTATGAAGCGTTCTCAGGATTGGTTGACACTCGAGTTACTGCAAGCCTGTTAGATCCTTTAAGCGACATATCCAAATTGGGGAGCAGATAGGATTCAGTTTTAATTAGATTTTACCTTTCTCCAAAGTTGTCGGCTTCAGTACCAGCCACTAGATTCTTGTTTACATGCACTATGGATTTTCTAGGAGTTTGTTGTCTCCAGATTTCAAACGTAGAGGGTGATACTGTGCATATTAGTTGGCGTCCGATCCTTTGTATATCTTTGCCGGTAATTGTCGATGTTTGTATCCTGGGCTACACAGTAAAACAAATAAAACGCTCCAAGAGGAAAACAAAGTTTTTTCCCATCTTCTGGGGAGTCACGCAGGATATTTTTACTTAATAAATATTGGTAATTTAAGAAAATTTATCTCAAGAAATAAACTACACGAGCTCATGTCTTACACAAAAACATGTTTATTTCTCAAACAAGTAACCGAGTTGAAAAAAATCTTGCATGGCTTCCAATTTTTCTTACCTCGTTACATTTATTTCTTAACCAGGATAAATTTTAAATAAGAGAAAGTAAGAAAAACTGAAAGACAACTAAATACCAAATATTTGTTTTCGATGAAAATATCCTACCTTAAACATAAATAGCTTGAATATTGCACAAAATATTGTGGGTGAATAATGTATCAGGTACCGGGACTCTGGTGTATATGGCTGATAACGGCATCTAAATATTCTTCAGAAATAAATTTTACAATGCAACTTAAATTGAATTATACTAGAATATGATGAAGATATATTTCCCCTTTTTTTGTTACAAACTATATCTTCACAGCAGCGATATCCGAAATTATTTAGAAAATCCCATGTACATGACAAATCTCGATATTGATGGCAAAACTAAAATTTACATGAAAATGGCTATAAAGACTAATGTGCATATGAATTCGGGTAGTATTACTGCAGCTCGGGAAATGAGTCAAAAAAAGAACGACAGATGGCTTCCTAAATATGACATCACTGTGACGTCATGATGGCGGCCATCTTGAATTATTTTGCATTTCTTTATAGAGCTTGACTCAACCACATAGTATAGTATCCTCAAGAGATAACGAAAATAAATAGGCCGTCAAAATGCCCCCACTCTTCATCCTCAGGCTGGAACATCCTCCAAATCACTCAAACAATTCATTCAGGGACCGTTCAAAATTTATCGGAGAGGTGGGGGAGTTTTTTCCTGTGGTTCGGGAGCGGGGTGCTTACTTTTCTTATTGGTCCAATCATGGGGGTGCTTAGTTTTTTCCTCAATTTAATGGGGGGGACACTTTTGTTTGTGCCTCAAGCGCATCCCCAGGTGGGATTTTGGGGATTCCACCACAGATATTGACAACAGTTAGGGATAACCTTCCTCTAGAAATAATACATGTAATATAATAGTAGGGGCCGTGTGGTCATATCATCCAAGTTGCCACATGAACAGGTACAATAAAAGCGTACCTGAGATACAACACATATCACTAATCGTTAGATTCTTGGTATGTGCTTTAGAATAGGTTAACCAGAGGACTATTCTGTGAAGTCATGTGACGCAGTCAGTATGTCGGCACCTCTTCCCACTTCCCTTATATGTGTTGTAATCGTATGCATACTTCATGTAGATGCATGAAAATGATAGTCTTTCTAGCATCATTCAATGCAGATTTGTATGTAGGCCTACATGATCGCCTCTTGGTTTGAGAACTTTTTCTTGAATGAATCCAATGTTACTCAGCAAAAACAACCCTTTTGCCTTCATTTCCATAGTAATGCTATCCCTAACTGTCCAATGGAGTGACTAAATAGGCCACCGTGTTGACTTGTATATACCGTTAAATAAATACAACTGTATTGACTTCGTTTGAATGAATCTTTTCTTGAGCTCCCTAGGTGGGAGTCTATAATTAATTTTCTTGTTTTAATTTTTTTTTTCTTTATGTTTTTTTTTTCATTATGTTTTTTTTCCTTTATTTTTTCTAGTGCTATGGCAAACAAACTGCTAGAGAGGTCACTAAGCCTTAACCATTTGGGGCTGAAATTCGCCAAGCCGATTGATATTTGGCGTGCTTTAAGAGAGTCTGTCGGACAGTCCTTGATGGATTATCGCAGGGCACACAGGATCTTTGGATTGTGACACTACGAAATAAGCAGGTCAAAGATGTTCTCTCAAACGGTATCTTGTATTTTCAAGATCAGTGTGGTCGCTTTGAGGAGATTGCACCCACGAAAGCACTTGTCAAAATAAAATGCACTGTGGTAATACAGGTGCCAACTACTCACCAGATGTAGTTGTTGGGAAAGTGCTGGACGGACAAAGTTTGCCGAACCCGTTGACCATAAATGATAAAATAATTCGATTTTATGTCTACTTATCTTTCATCAAACACCTCGTTTATGCGTGACTATCCAGTTTTAGCTTTGCAAGAAGTCTAAATTTGAGTTCATGTCACACTCAAGTTTGTTTCACTCAAAAGGTGACGGTCAGTTTGGTTGGTGGAGGAAGCCGGAGAACCCGGAGAGAACCACCGCCCTTCGGCAAGTAACTGACAAACTTTCACACATGGACCAGCTGGGCTCGAACCCGTGCCGGTCTAAATTCGGACGAGGGGGATAAAACTGTCCACATCGCCGCTGTGCGAGTAGTGCTTGTCACGCGATGTTATGACGAGTAATCGGCGCTCGGCGATGTGGACAGTGTTACCCCCTTGTCCGAGTTTAGATGTCTTACAAAGCTACAGATGGACAGTCACTCATAAACAAGGTGTTTTATGAAAGGTAAGTGGACATAGAATAGAATTATTTTATTGGTTACGGTCAACGGTTGCGGCAAATACCACAGGGGATCGTTACCACTATTAATTGGTTAATTAGGTTGATTACAGGGGGGTCGATGCAGGGAATAAATAAACCAATTAACAGCGGTAACGAGCCTCTGTGGCAAATACTGCCCGTTTCGCACTTTCCCAATAACTACACCTGGTGAATGGTTTGGCTTAAACCCTGTTACACCTGCGGAGATGAAAATCACATGAGCTTGAGATCGTCCATTTAAGGATAAATGACGGAGTCGTGGTTGGACAGTACACAAAAAACGGGAATGTCAACTCGTGAAAAAAACAGAAAGTCTGACTGACAGAAATAACCGGACTGCTTCACAATATGAA
>JAVTVY010018048.1:0-81648 GCA_036873755.1 Hanleya hanleyi
TGTATTCAATTTGAACCAAGATGTCAGGAACACCAAGCAGTCAAGTCACAAATATACAGATTATCAACAATTTTGCAATGAGGAATGACCCCCAAGGTTTCTGTCCAATCGCATAAATTAAAGATGGCCGCTCATCCTTCCCGCCACTCAGAGGAACTGATGTGGTTATTAATTGAAAGTCTCTTGATACATTGATGCTGTATACCAAGTTTCGTATAGAACACTGAAATGGTATCAGAGATATACATCATTAAAGATTTTGCATAAATTAAAGATGGCCACCAAGGTTTCCGCTCAATCAGAGAAACCAGAACTGTCATTTGTCGCAAGTCTCTTGATGCATCGATGATGTATACCAAATTTTACATCGAGCACTTGAACGGTATCAGAGAACGAGATCATTAATGATTTTCCATAAATTAAAGATGGCCACCCATCCTTCTCTCCACTCAGAGGAACTGATGTGGTTATTCATTGCAAGTCTCTTGATACATCGATGCTGTATACCAAGTTTGGTATAGAACACTTAAATGATAGAGATATATATCATTAAAGTTTTTGCATAAATTAAAGATGGCCACCAAGGTTTTCAGTCAATCAGGTCCCGATTTAAAGTATCTGTATGCATCGATGATGTATACCAACTTTCATATAAAACAATTGAATGGAAACATATGTATCATTATCGATTTTGCATAAATTAAAGATGGCCTCCAGGATTTCCAGCTAATCAGAAAAGCCGGTTTGGTAATTCATTGAAAGTTGCTTGATGTATCGATGATGCATACCAACTTTCGTTTTGAACAGTTGAATGGTTTCCGAGATATGGATCATTATCCATTTTTTATAAAATTAAAGATGGCCGCCAAGGTTTCCACCCAATCAGGTCCCAATTCAATAGGCTTCTGGTCCTTGACTCGGTAAATAAGCATACCAAATTTGGAATTCTTCAGTGGAACCGTTTTCCGTCTATCTCGCTCACGTACTGACGTACGAACAGACGGACGTACAAGACGACAATACCCCATGGCCAAAATTGGCCGAGGGGTAAAAAAAAAATTTTACAAGTAAATTTTCTGTTATTAAGCTAAAACTTACCTCACTTCCACTCTTTGCATTTCTTGTCTACATGAAATATCACAGTAAGAATTTAAATGACACAGTTATCTCCCCTGCTAGTCACCTGATTGCATAGCTACCCACAATTCTACTTCCTCCTTGTTCCACTGCGATACATGGTCTGGATGTATCATAGCGGGGAGGTTGGGTGGGCATCACTGGAAGTGAGGTAAGTTTTAGCTTAATAACAGAAAATTTACTTGTAAAATTTTTTTGTTATTTGCGCTGAAAACTTACCTCACTTCCACTCTTTGCATAGAATGCCACCGTAAGGTAGGTGGGCAAACTGATACAATCCGTGGTAGTGATAAATGCCATACAAAGTGACTAGATCAAAGTAGAAATCATAGATCTTCTACCCCACAGAGGATCCATGAAATCATACAACAGTAATAACCGGTATGCCTATGGTACACAGGGAACCTCTGTTGCTACTCTGACTTCAAGGCTGAGATGCAAGATACGCCCCCCCCTTTTTTTCGAAAGGGGCCGAGAGAAAAAAAGCACTCACCCGCAAGCAGGGTTACAACTGTACGCCCGGACTTTTGTAGCTATAATGCTGGCCTCGGTCCCCCTGACACCCGCTGTGCGGTCACAAGTGGGCCGATGGAATAGAGGTCGTTACATGCCAACGTCATGTCCCGGAGATAGTAGGAGGCAAATGTCGTGTTTGACCTCCAGTAGCACGCCCTCATAATGTCAGTCACCGATCTGTTGGACCATAGAGGCCATGATGCCGCTAATGCCCTAATCTCGTGACCCGAAACGTTTACAAGCGCGGCTTGCCTATCAGTAGCCGTGGAGTACGCTAGCCGAATCGTATTTTTGAGCCAACTCGAGATAGTGTTTTTACTTATTTCTTGTTTGGCTTTGGGATCGAAAGGGATAAACAAACGCCTCCTCCCCGCTCTGATCTCCTCTGTACGATTCAGGTAACACGCAAGAGCCCGAACCGGACACATTAACATGTCTGATTCAAGACCGGACGAAAGGAAATCAGATAAGGCTGGAATTGTGAACTCTCGAGATATGGAATCGTAGAGGGCTTGATTCTTGGCCACAAACTCAGGAACCGTTGTGAGAACTACCCTGCTCCAGTTCCTAGAGTGTCTGATGTTCCTTTTATCGAGCGCATGCAGCTCTGACACCCTAGCTGCTGAAGCAAGAGCCAACAAAAACGAAGTTTTGTATGATAAATATTTTAGCTCAATAGCTTCTATTGGGCTCGAAAGGTGGCTCTCCTAATTGCCGAAGTACTAAGGCTAAGTCCCACTTAGGTAATTTCGGAACAGCCGACTGACCAGTTATCTTGTATGACTTGATTAGTGCAGATAAATTTGGATCAGTCGAGGGATTAATCCCAGTACCCAGTAGAATAGGTTGAGCAATAGCTGCCCTATAACCTTCTACCGTAGCGGGCACCAGGCCCCTATCCCTGAACAGGTACAATAGAAACTCTGCTACTTCCGGGATAGTGGCGCATGATGGATTGATATCCCTCTCTCCACACCAAAGATCGAAGATTGCCCACTTTGAGTTGTATACAGCGGAAGAGGACGGTCGAATTGATTGTGCCATTCGGCGCCCAACCTCCGCTGAAAATCCCGCCTGAGCGAAGTGCTGCTTGAGCACTTGCACACGTGGTAGTGGAACAGTCCTGGTTGGCTGTGGAATGTCGACGTTCCGGGCTGGCGCAGTAGATTGTGCCATACTGGAAGCTGTCTTGGTACATCTACCAGAAGATCCAATAGTTCCGGGAACCACGGCCTTGCTGGCCACCACGGAACAATCAGGTAAACGACACACATGTGTTCACGGATCTTCTGAAGTACCTTCGCTAGGATAGCTGGAGGAGGGAACGCATATGCTACCATCCTTGACCAGTCCTGCGATAGTGCGTCCACTGCATATGCCGACGGATCCGGGACCGGCGACATGAACAGGGGCAGTAGATTGTTGCGCCGAGTGGCGAACAGATCTATGAGTGGCATCTCCCAGACATGAGCTATTTGTTTTAGTATGTCTGGGTGAAGTTGCCACTCCGTGGGAATTATCTGATTCCGTCGTGAAAGCGAATCCGCTAAGACGTTCAGTACCCCCAGGATGTGTCTGGCCAACACCGATATGTTGTTGTCCCAACACAGACCGAAAAAGATTTCCGCTTGGCTTTGTAATTGCCGAGATCTCGTCCCCCCCCTGCTTGTTGATATAGGACACGACTGTTGTGTTGTCCGTCGCAACCAGCAGGTTCTTGTCGGTCAATACGCTCACCCACGTGCGGATGGCATGTGTCACTGCCATAAACTCCAACACGCTTATATGGTACGAGCGTTCCTCGATTGTCCATAACCCGGATGTCGACTTGGACTCGAGGTGGGCTCCCCATCCTTCCATAGATGCGTCCGTGAACAGGTGATGTGACGGACGAAACGGAAGTAGGGACACACCTGGCATAACGTTGAGTGGATCCAGCCACCATTGGAGGCATTGTTTGACTAGTGGTGTTACAGGTATCCACGGATTCAACTGCCTTTCGACCCATTGATGATTGAAGTAAATCATTAAGGGACGAAGCTGCAACCGCCCTCTTGGTGTTACGTCCTGTGTTGACGTCAAGAGGCCGATTATCGCAGCAAAGTGTAAAGCCCTGGCCTGAGATAACTTGAGGAACTGAGGTATCTTCGTCGCTATCTTTAGCCATCGATCTTCTGGGGGTTTGGCGAGAGCTCGTAGCGTATCGTATTCCACCCCCAGAAATTTGCGCCTTTGTGAAGGAACCAGCTCTGATTTCTCTTCGTGTGGGATGTATCCCAGAGAAGTCAACATCCTTAAGACAAACTGGGTGTCTAGGATTAACTGCTCCTTGCAGGCATTCCTTAGCAGGGAGTCATCGATATAAAAGTGGTACTTTATACCTAGACTGTGCAGGAATTGTGCCACTGGTGTAAACACTCGTGTGAACACCCAAGGGGAAGTGGACAGGCCGAACGGAAGCACTTGAATTTGGAAGCGTCGTTTGCCGACCATGAATCTCAAGTACTTCCTGTCCCCCGGATGTATCGGGATATGCAGGTATGCATCCCTTAAATCCAGAGAAGTCAGCCATTCCCCTTGTCCGAGTACTGTCCGGATAGACCGGAAGGACTCCATGCGGAAGTGTGGCGGTGGAGTGAGGTAGTCCTTGTTGAGGCGCTTTAGGTTTATAACCATGCGCATCTTGGACGTGTCTTTCTTGGGGACCAGAAAGACCGGCGAATAGAACCCGGGTGACGTGTCCGAAACCGGAAGCTCTATTACAGCTGCCTTCTCTATCAGCTTGTCCACAGAGGACTGTATCGCTGATAGATGACCCGTTCGTAATGGTATACGAGACGGAAGGGAATGAGCAGTCAAGGGAGGAAGCGTGTCGAACAATAGGCGATAGCCGTATCTGATCGTTCGAATGACCCACGCTTCCGTCCCGATCCTTATCCAGTTCCTCCAAAACAACTGCAGCCTTCCCCCTACCGGAAGGTCTAGCTGCTGGGGAACTGGAAACGTTATGTCTCGGTGTTCCCGCCATACCGGAAGCCACCCGGTACGGCCCGAGACATCAGGAATCCTTCTTTGACTGCTTAGATTTCCCCTTGCCCTGCTTCTTATGGCCATAGGTCGATACTCTTGGCTCTAAAGAAGTAGGCGCTTGGTTATGCTGTTGGCCGGAAGCACCCTTATTAGCCTTGGAACTAGGCGGGTTCTTCTTAGCCTTCTTCACCTTTGGACCCGACCCGGAAGCCATAGGTCTTTTAGACGAAGCACCGGAAGCAACTGACCTGTCATGCTCTATACGATCCATTTCAGGTCGAACTTCGGCAACAGCATCACCAAACAGTAAAGAAGGAGCCGTAGATGTCTCTAGTAGACTCCTTTTTACAGCTTCCGGTGTGTAACTATGCATAAAAGGAATGAAGGCCTTTCTCCTTAAATACACTAGCATAGAAGATAGGTAGGCATTGTGTACCAGTAAATCTTCTACAGCACCGGAAGCAATCTTCTGGTAGTCAAGAACGAGGTTTATACCCTCCTGTAACTGTTCTTGACTGTCCGCGCCCGACAGCGAAAATAAACCATCCTTTATGGCTTTAAGAAACCAGTCAAGGTGATTCGTAATCGCCACTCCTTGTCGAGCAGTTTCCTCAAGTACTGCGGCCTGTTTGTTCGTGCAAGGAACATCCGGATTACTAGGGACTTTAGTATTGCTAGAGCATAAATACTGAAAGTCGCCGTTCACCTCTGCAGACCGGAAGCTAAACGGTGAGTTATGTACGCCATAACTTCGTATGTTTGGCTTCTGTACCGGGAACGGACCAGAAGATCCTGCAGGGCGGAAGCGAGCTTTTGGTCTCAACCTTATAGCACGTTCCTCCTGCGTAGTGGGTTCTGCTAAAGTTCTATGGAACAAGTGGCAAATAGAATGAATAGCAGTTGAGGCCGGAAGCGTGGTAGCCGACCTCGTAACCCGGTTTGACTCTCCTGATTCAGTTTCAATATCCCTCGCATGTGGGACCGGAAGCTGCATATCAGGAAAAGTCATAGATGCCGGAAATAAGTTCATAATATTTCCTAGCATCCGGATCAGTATTGGTAGGTTCATTCAATTCAGAGCTACCGTACTGGTCCCTATCCACTTCCATAGCTTCCGGGCTTCCTGCCAGGAGGGAGTATTGGAAGGGATAGTCCTCGACAAATTAGCTTCCGGTTTCCTAGACTGTTCAGTCAAAACCGGAAGCAGTGGCGTACTACTTCGGAATTGACTGGTCATCATCTCTCTCAATTCCTTCATTTCCTCACGTTGCTGTTCCATACCGCGCAGTATGGCAGCCAAAGTGGGATCAGTCACTTGAGAGTGGACCGGAAGCAAGGCCTGACGAGGTGTGTTCACACTCAAGGACCCTCCAGCTGGACGTGAGCACGGCCACTGTAAAGGTCGGTGAACGGGCATACGAGGTCGTAAACCGGAAGCACGTATAGGAGGACGCATCATACGATAAATTCCCGGTCCCGTACCTCGAACACCACCGGAAGCAGATATCTGACCTAAGCCACGCAAGGGCGAAGGTAGACCAGCAACCGGATGCCGCATAATTTGAACTGGTCTGATTGAGGGTTCTTGATAACGCAACTCAGACACAGGCAAAAAATTTGACATATTATGGGTACCTGAATACATACCATACTGCCGTTGTTGCGGGAACCTTAATCTCTGGTGGCCCAGAAGGCTCGTAGACACAAACGTCTCGGCAAGGGAACGAGGAAGGCCACCAGAGTAACCGGAAGTAGGTTGAGAAAATTCAGACAAACCGGAAGCAGCAGTTAACGGCGTAACTGAGCGACCGGGAAGTCCAGGCCTCGACAGCGTCGAGGAAGGTATTTTCCCAACCCCGGACCCAAATGAAAATTTAACATTAGGCTCCTCACTGGTGCTGCCCAAGTTTTCATAATCATAAGCTGACTCCGATCGAGCGATCGGAGTCCCCTGGCTTTCCCACGCTAAGCCTGGGTCCGTCACCGATTTCCCTTCATCGTCACATCCAGGTGTCCGCTCAATAGGAATCTCCACTTCCACAGTCGTCGTAGTACCAGATTCCATATCTTCGATTATTCCTTCCACTTGTACCAACCGGGTCGATCTCTTACCTGATTGACCCTTCACCTGGTCTGAAATGGAAGTATCGTGAGCGGGGGGGGAGTTTGTTTATCTTTATTTACATCCAATAGGCTGACTAATGAAGACCCAGCTACTGAAGTAACAAACCCCCTAGACTCCTCGCCTACATTAGTACGCGGAGACTGTGCTACATATGTCTCGTTTGCGAGATTGGCAGGCATAACAACATTATTTCCTTCGTTAGCTGCCAGAGAACCGGCCAGATACACCTGGAATATGCCGGGCGCCCACACAATACACTCTTCACAGGCAGTGTCCCATGTACAGATTCTACCCTGGCGGCATGGCGGACACAATGAGTGAAGGTCATAACTAGGCTTGTCACCTCCACAAGACATGCATGACATTTGAGACATATTTTGAGCCATTATTACGCTGATAACTTAGAGAATACTTCCCAAAGGACTTCTTGCAGAAAATCAGACGTCTGAGGTAATCCAACTGTGAGTAGTTTCGCTAGAAAAGGCACTTTTTCACGGAGTTGACAATGTTTACTTCCAACCCTACGAAGCAGTAGGACAAGAAGGAAGTAGAATTGTGGGTAGCTATGCAATCAGGTGACTAGCAGGGGAGATAACTGTGTCATTTAAATTCTTACTGTGATATTTCATGTAGACAAGAAATGCAAAGAGTGGAAGTGAGGTAAGTTTTCAGCGCAAATAACAATGAGTATTGAGATACAATGTAAAATCCTCATGGTTAAATGGACTGGAGCTATGTTGGGATGCATCCTCTCATGGCATATTGTTTCATGTACCTCCTCCCTAGTATATTACAGTTCTATATTTGGTTATCTCCCCTGTCACCTTACAGCTTGCAACATTCCATGAATATTTCAGAAGTAGAATGGAAAGAAAACATTTCTGAATACAGGGAAATTATTACGTAAATGATTTGACCACCACTGGCCCAGTGGTGGTCAAATCATTTACGGAAATCGGATTTTAGAAACTTACTATAAAAAGATAATGCAGAGGGTCTTGAGGGGTAAGCTTAAATGGCGAAAATTCCAAACTGTAACTCAACACACATATTTCATGAAAATGTAAATGAATACAGGCAAAGTGAAATATCCCATTGTTTTCTACAATGAATTACACTTGTACTGGTATTATTTAATACTAAATTACTGCCCAAACACGCTTTCTAATGAGAATGAGCTTGTCCCACAAAATCACTCAACATGCGGCTCTCAAAATCTGTGGTTTAGCGGACATATTTTGAGCACGAAAGTAGTGCCACTGGAAAATGAATGAAAACACGCATAAAATTAAATAAATGGAAATGTAACTTAACATATCAGACCTGCAACTATACGCGAACATTAAAAACACAGAAACCTGGACATTCTAAAGAAGGTTAGTTTCAGACCTGTTTCTTGTCGTTTAAGAACTCTATCTTTTGCTGTGTTAGCAAGACACAGAGCTGGTGCTCAATTTTTTCCCGACTACAAGACAGGACCATTAGTCCCTACGGGCCTACATCGCCCCGTGAAAAATCACTATGTAAAACAAGTAACATGAATTCAAAGTTTATTATATCACTATTATGTCAGCTTGAACAAGGATACAGAACAAAATTTGCACTAACAATAGACATACTGCTGCGTAGGACAAATTCTGTTACCCGGTACTGATATTACTACAACACTGCATTGCGATGCATCCTGGGGAAATAGTGAAGATTTTTCAATCAACTACTTGCTTCAGATTATACAAATTGAGTATATTAATGGAAACATTGAGAAGTCCTAAACATGCATTTCTCAATCCCCTCCCGTTTTAGCAATCCCCTCCCGTTTTAGTCTCTTATTCAGATAGATTCACTAACCAATCATATGCAGTGATAATATATTGATAAACTTCCCACGTGGTACCTGTTTTGGTTATAAATATATGAAACTCCGATGAAATATTGACTGTAGATCATGAAATGACTGCCAAATAATTACATATGTGTATAAAAGACATACCTAATCAGGTAAATTAGATTTCTGACCTACAACAATGGTTCACATATAGCCTTACTAGGACCATAACAAGATATATATTTATAAATTACATATTTATATACCAAAAAGATTTTTCAACAAAATATTACAAACAGTACAAATCAATGTCGACACCATATACATTGTAATTGATTATATATCAGATTTCGGACCGCTTCTGTCATGCAGAGGACCACCCTAGTTGAAAGAGATACCACCCAGGAGATACTCCGATCCTTGTTCATTTGTTTGTGACAGATGGTGAATGGTTAGTTTCATTTCACTAGCAGTAGCACCGAGTAAATGATTTTCATCACTACATTGGAAAGAGATAATTAGATTTAATTATAGCGACCACTACAATGTGCACAACATTTCTGTACCGATTCCACATGAGAACTAAAATTGGCTTCCACAGATTTTAAGTTCGGAATATTAAAAATTAGCTTCCTCAAAATACAGCATTGCCTTGAAATAACTGGATTAATCTGGGTCATCTCTGAAGAATCACACCGAGGGAAAAACTGTCAGTCCCATGGGGGCTTCCCTTTCTCCATAGGATTGACATAATCATGGGCCCCTTACATTCCGCTGATGTTCTGCATTGGAAGAACTGAGTTATGTACCACAATATATTATAAAGGCATTGTGAGGAAGGAAATCAGTTATGCAGACTTCCTTCACGCACTTTTTTTTCTTGAACTCGGTAGGTTTTTATTCGAGGTCCAATTTTAAAGGACCACTGTATAATTTTAATAGGCCGATGCAGGTTGGATTTACAACGGGTTGCATTTCACCATGAATTTGACATTCAATCATCACAAAATAACAAACAAGGATCACCACACATCCGACCTTGGTCAGCCAGTGTCACTGTGTGCACGTTTTTGTTTGACAGACAAGATGGTTTTCGAAATTGGCTTTTGAGGTTATGGGCTATATTTAGGCATAATCATTCATGAAGAGTGCCGTCATTCCAATAGGTCTATTTCACTGCAGAATATCTTGCACTTTGAGATATACGAAAAAGGGGTTAACGATGCTGTTTTTCCAGCTAACTGTCATTTTTCATATCTGTTGTATCTTCTTGACTGGCACTATTCTGTAGTTCCGGTCATGTATAAATATCTCCTAATAATTGCTCTTTGGGCGACACCCAAATTTTTAAAAAAGTGATATTGTTTTAACAGTACGCGAGGCCATGTGCGTCTTTCTAGGCTACAGTGGTCAGTACCAATGGATCGCTGTATAGTGCTGATCACCATAGCCTAGTAGAAAGATGCACAGTGTCATTTTTTTTAACAGTATTCATACTGAAATGGATTAAATCCATGAACATTTGGAGAACATCCAAAAGCAATGTATCGAGAATTATTATATACGACAAGTACAAAATAGTGCCAGACAAGAGGATAGACATCTTGAAAAAGAAACTTCTGATTTTCTCTGAAAATAACAGCATCGTTCCCAATTTTCATACAATATCCAGATGTCCTGGTATGAAATTGACCTGTCGGATTGATGATCGACACTTCCTATGAATGAATATCCTTCAATATTGACCACAACCACAGAAGAAATGTCAATTTTTATCACTACCTCATCTGTGGAATGAAAATATGTGCACCAGCTGACTACAATCACACTGGCTTGCTACGGCCGGAGGAGGGTGTGATCACATAGAATCTAGTATTCTCCAAGGTATGTGCACATTCCATACAGAATATTTCAGTACCAAAATGTTACAAACATTGAAAGACCAAGACCAATACTTCACCCCTTCTAGACACAAACCATGTTCAGCACTTTAAAGTATAACCAGGATACGAGGAGCAGCCTCTTAATCACTTTAAGCTACAATACATCGGTCACACAGGTAATTCCGTAACAAAAGCATGTCAATAGTAATTGTACTTCAAAACCCCCATTGGTGGACAGTCATTAATTCACAAACAATTGTGAAGGGGGTAAACTTCATATTGCAGGAATGGCTCTACAAAAATCAAAATTGTTGCCCTGCTGGAAGGATTGTGATCAACACAGTACGACCAGGACAGAAGTCGTTTATGGAAGTTGTTCCAATTTATAGGCATTAGAATGTTTTGTACATTACATCTGAAATCTACCAGTTATTGTCAAATGTAGAGTATGGGACATTTACATAGGAAACACCTTTAGAGGCGTTTAGCAAAAAATTTACTTCAATTAGCCAAAAAAAGAGCTGCCTTTTGTACAGAAAAATATGAAAGTTTTACGCACTAGATGCTCAGTCAAAAGCGACGTAAAACAGTGTCAACTGATGTTTGAAATTGGGATTTCGTTCATCTCGTTTTGTTTCGTTAATATTTTAGCATACTTTAGACCAAAACTATGAAATGTTTTCAGCGTCGCCATATCAGTCGTGAAATTACATCAAAATGTCATTTTGTAGGTATTTACATGAATTACATCAATGGGTCACATTTTAGATACCGCTACCGTATATTTAAAAATTTCATACTAAAGCACCTTAATGGGTTACCAAAATATTTTGTGTTGTCATAGGTTACCCACTGTTCAATCATGGTAATGTGCAAAAGTAAGGCCAGATTTTAAACGCCAGTAAATGCAGTTTTAAGTCACTTTTGACTGGACTGAAGAAATCAATGTTTGGCTTCACAAACAAAGCAGCAAAAGAAGCATTTCCAGTGTAAGAGTCACTTATTCTTTACCTACCCCTACCAAAATTAAGCTAAAAATCCCATAGATTTAGTTTGGACAAGTACTCTCCAACTTCAGACAGTCAAGTTTGCTGGAAATATGTACATTGCTATGAAAAGGAAAAGGAAATATTAGTGCCATTTAATCAGAACTGATTTGATGGTCTGAAACCTGCTGAAAGGTTCATCCGGACTGGCAGTGATCAGCTTTTTAGTAGCTCCCCCCCCCCCATTGTATGCTAAATTGTGCCCAATATACAGAAGCTTGCTACTTTTAACAAAGATTTACCAGTAAATTACGGTTTCACGAGTTTCCGTAAACAAGTATTGATAGGCAACAAACCAAGCATAACCCGTTTCAATTTGCTGCCAGGTTTTACAATTGAAAGGAGTCACTAAAACTGTGCTCAGACATTCGACTATGAAAAAGCAACTCTGTTAGGGATGTCCATAAAAGCCAAGAACGAGAATGGATCCACCAACTGCACACCCACGAGAATGGATCCACCAACTGCACACCCAAGCTCCAATCTGCCCGAGCTAAGTCGTTCAGTCCAGAAAATCTGATCTATGACTAAAGCAGTTTGCGCAGGTCATATGCCCTATAATTTTGATGGGCCTGTTCACCAGCCTGGTAAAACATTACTGTGCTTTAAATTGAAATCAGTCTCATAAGCAATAAATTGACATCAAATCAGCCATATCGGTCAGTGTGGTGCCCTTTTCCAACTACAAGAAGGCCTGTTAAAGTTGCTACCCTGGGAAGGAGGCAATGCTCAAAGACTGGCATAACACTGCGATCCCCTGAATGAATACGTTCGAACTACAAGACTCGTTAGCATTGCATCCGATGTCAAAGAAAGAGGCTTCCAATATTGTGTATACTGCATTAGTTTCTTTAGTGAGGTCACAGAGTTGAAGAAGCGAACGGATAGGGAAAAAAGTGTACATTACTAATTCAACATGATCTCGAGACCCGAGGGAATGGCACTTGTTGGATAACCTCTCTAGAATCACCAGACCTTCTAAATGCTTGTAATAGACTGTACACAACGAACGATTCCAAATGTCTTGCGAGATAATAATGTAAGCTACATCCACATGGTTCATGTGGGTTTAGTCTGTGTTCACATCCGAGCTGGATGCCATTGTTAAATTGACCAAATCACTAAGTATATATGTAGTATCTCTGTTGTCCATAGCAAACGCTGCACATCTCCCCAGTCCATTTCTGATGCAGAAATACAAATCACAAACTGCAGTTTAATATCTTCATCACTTGGTGATTGCAAAAGCAGGATTCACACACAATGTTTCACACCAGTTGGACTCCTTCACGGAGTTCAGATCATGTGATGTACAGATACAACATTAAATGCCAATACAAGTTATCTGTACGAAGGAACAGAGCGATCTAATGAGGAGTCAGGATGACCACAATACCCCAAGAAGGTAAACAAGTATACACTCCTTCGAGGATCTATCTGTTTATTCATTCCCCGAGGGGTTCTGTTTTAGGTTTATCAGAACTTTCCTCAACACCCTCCATATCGGTTCCAGTTTGTCCATCACCTGCACTATTTTGAGATTTTTTGCAGTTTTTATCAACCCCATCATTTTTTTCTAGACTTTCCGGCTCAGTATGTCCAGATTTGGCAGTTGTCTCCCTTTCACTGACACTTTTCGAATCGGAAGTATTTTCAGTTTTTGGTCCTGAATCCACTTCCATTTCACACTGTGGTTCACTTTTTATATTTTCACTCTTTATGTTGTCGCTCCCGCATTTTCCATCGTCTACATCTGCAGATTTATCATCGCCAGCTTCAGGTTTCACCTCTTCAGACGATTTCACCTCATCAGACAATTTCACCTCTTCGGACAATTTCACCTCTTCGGACAATTTCACTTCTTTCGTTTCTTTCCCCTCATCAGATGACTTCTGTGCTGGTTTAGATGTTGCTCCAACATCCGAAGGTGGGTTATCTGCCTTGATTGTGGCCAGTTGGTTTTTTTCAGCAGGAGTAGTCTTCCCTTTAGCACTATTTTCATCATCATCATCCAACACAATTACTTCAGCTGCCATCAAGCGTCTACGTTTGACCACTTCTTTGGCCAGTTCCTCTGCTTCGCGACTTCTTTTGAGCGAAACACGGCACTTTCTCATGTGAAGGCGCTCAACATGGGTCTTCATGTTTCTGCTGTGCACCCTGGATTTGCAGACCAGGCAAGGCATAATCTGGTTTAAACCGGTCACCTTGGCTGGACATTTGTGCCGGCTTCTAGAAATCATGTCTGCGAATATCATTCCACAACCCAAACAGTTCGCATGACAATGAAGGCAATGCTTTGTGAGAAGGTCATTGTTGAGGAAAGAAATGTTACAAATGATGCAAGATGAAGCACACGCGTCCTTGGGTGACATTGAAGTCCTCTGGGTGGGCTGGCCAGTAGGCTTCAAGAGAGCTGGTGTGGTGGGGGACATCGTCAACGTTGAATTAGGGTTAGTTTTCACGAGAATGCCATGGCTCGAGGCCAGATGTATTTCCAAGCTGGGCCTGTTCGCGAAACTTCCACCACACACAACACATCGCTTAGCCACCAGGAAGTCTTTCAAAGATAAGTTGTGTATGGAGCTCATGTGATTGAGAAGATGAGTGACACGGATTCCACAGATGATGCACACATGTAAAGAGGGCTGATTTGCTAAAGCTGGTGGCGGTGCCGTTGGAGCGGTTTTCACAAAATGTTTGAGTGTTTCTTTGTGCTTTTGAAGACCCTGGCTCGTCCAAAAGCGGTCGTAGCACACTTCACAGAACAGCGGCGGCTGAGCCCTCTTCAGCAAGGTGGCAGGAAGATCGATCTGATGAGCGAAGAAGAAATGGACACGAAGTGCATCTTTGTCCTTCACGAATCCTCTGCATATCTCACAAGACACTAGCCCCAGGTCCTGCTGTTGTTGTGAGGCTGATTTAGGAACCTGGGGTGGATTACTCCGATTTACTGGCATTTGAATTGGTTTCTTCTGTTGTATCATCTGATTCACTTTCATCTGTGGTCGAGCTTGGTTCAACGCGGCTGATGTATTCATCGGCTGGCTGTATCTAGCATTCAACATCTGCTGGACAGTAAGATTTGTTCCAGCTCCTGTGGATGGTATGTACTGAATGTGAGGTTGCCCGAGTGCATTGCGAAAAACTACTGGTTGCTGGAAATTACCAAGTATCATGTTCATTTGCATTTGAGCCGCCGTAGTCGCTGGTGGTCGCCAAGATGAGCCAGCAGATACAGGCATTCGTGGCTGTGTCCCTCTGCCGACTGGTTGTATAGGATGTTGAACTCGGACTTGAGGTGCCTGCGGTCTGGAAGGCCTTGCTGGTGGAATATGCCTGGGTGGGGGTGGAATATGCCTGGGTGGGGCAGCAGGCCTGGTTATAATAGGCTTGGAAAAGGTCTTTGGCTGAACGATTACTGACTGTTTCTTTACCTCTTCCTTCTTGACAGCAGACTTGTAGAAGTTGTAGGCTAGGCAGTAATTCACATGGGATGAAGTAGGACACAGATTCATCCGATAATCAAACGATTTCTCACACTTCCATTTGTGTTTGGTAAGCAGGCCCTTCGTGTTTGTTTCAAACTGGCATATACTGCACTGCCAAAATGCTGGTTTGGGAATGACCCTTCCCTGCATGCGATGCTCTGCCTCCATGTGAAAGCTAAAAGCTACAGGTACCCTGGTCCCGAAAGTGCAGTGGTTACAGTAGAGATTTTCTCTAGGATCTGTATGAGGATGTTCGTGATGCCACCACATCACATTACTGGACTCGGTGGTGAACCTACATTTCTTACATCTCATGCTGTAATTAACTTTCACATCTTTGTTCTTCTTGGCCACTGATTCATAGTTATCCATCAATTTCACCAACTGTTTCTCCTCTGGCTCTGCTAGTTTGCCAGCTTTCTTTTTCCTTGACTGGATGGAAATCAAGTCCTTATATACACTTTCCTTCACTAAGTCCATTCCTAAATCACACAGAAAAGATGCAGTTGGGCCCAATTCTTTCGGTATAACCTTTTTGGCATTTTCCTTGGCTTTTTTACCCTTACCAGATGTTGCAGCTTGTCTACAAATTTCTGCAGCTTTTTGGCTAGGAATAACTTTCCTTTTAATGTCCATACCAATGGCAGAGCTTCCAGGAGCAACTGTTTGAGTAGTACCTGCTGGAGAAACGTTATGTGCCTCTAGTCTGGCTTTTAGGCCATCCTTTCCTTTTAGGCTGTTGGCAATTTCTTTCACTTCAGGCTTACTCGATTCTTCTTGGGGCTTTCTGTCTGTCAAGTTGTCAGTTGAAATGTCCTGGTTCTTGGAAGGTTCAACTCGAAGGGACTTTTCATCAATAGCCAATGTTGCACTGGACACTTCAGGAGCTGATTTCTCAATGTCTTTGGTCTCCTTCTCATCTTTGGAGACCTCTTTATCTTCACCTGGTTTCTTCAGGTCTACTGAATTATCAACACTTTTGTCCTTCACACTGACTTCTGATTCAGCTATCAAATTTTCACTAGCCTCGGTGTCTTCACCATCGATGTTTCCGTCAGATTCTGATGGTACACTCGAGCTCAGTTTGCCCTGGTTTTCAGATTTTACACCTACAACTTTCTGATCGTCCTTATCCTCACCATTTATATCGCTCTTATCGATTTCCATTTTCTCTACGTCGTCATCTCCATTTGTTTGGGTGGAAGTGATTTCACTATCCGAGACATGTGGACTTGCCTTGTGAACACTGTCCTTTGGCATGTTTGCCAAGTCAGCACACAAACGAGAACTACCTTCATCAGAATTGTTATCGCCACAGTGTTCATGAATAGCTTCATCTCCGTTGCTTAATTTTTTAGCATTCCCTGATGAAGCATCGTCCTGCCGTTCGAACGACTTTGAATCCGCAGATTGTTCACCATTCACTTCCATCACAGAATCCACGTCTCTTTCAGGTCGATTGGATTCTAGTGTGGGGGGTTCACTAGTATTGGAGTTCTCTGAAATCGAGCCATTAGGTTCATTGTTTTTTTCACAATTCAATTTGGGCGGACAATCGAAGGGTATCTTCCTGGATAAGGCATCTTTAGGTTCTGAGCCACATTCATCGTGCTCGTCTTCCTTGGAATCTTGTTCTGACCCAAACCTGTGGCCATTGGCAGTCGTAGTGGAACCTGGTGAGCCAGAGTTGTCTTCCATCATGGAAGTCAATAGTTGGTGACACTCCAGGAACTGGTTCTCTGGGGAAAGTTGAGATTGGTCATCGTTTGACAGAGACATTTGCTCCTGCAGCACCTTCAACCAGGAACCTCATCAAACAGTCAGACAAGTCTTACAACACTGGTAACACTACAGCAAGAGAAGGCACACCTGCAAATAGATAAACATCACCTGTTAATAATTACCAGAACAAATATATCGTTAAAAATGTTTTCATCAACATGAACTTTTTAATATAGTCCGAATTTAAAGCAGGACTAGATCAGATATGTTCACTATAAAACAAAACTAAGATGTGAAAACAAAACTAAAATGTGAATATAAAATAGGACCAGAAAACTCCTTGCTTTTTTAATCGAGACGAAGACAAAATAGGATTCTCGTCTGCAAATCAGCGAATGACCCAAAAAACCTTGTGCACGGTCCCTCGCAGCAACAGTCTATGACACCCAAGACTGTATCAAGGATTGACACAGATTGTGAGGGCCTGTAATAAGCCGTGAAACTAACCACTTTTCATGTACGTTACTGAGAAAGGGATGAATGACCACGAGAGTCCTGAGTGCAGTGCAGAACAGCGATCCATCCAACAATACCCCAGAACAAGGAACTCGGTCATGGAAACTATGCCCCTGCAGAACATTCTTTAACCAAACAGAAGTTTGCCCGGAGCACCCTACTGATATCATCTCTCGAGAGCCAACCAGCTTAAATAGGAGTCGTTCCATCAGGGATTCATAGACGTCCATTCTTACTACCGTTAAACGGTAGTAAGAAAATGTCAAAAACTGAATACAGACAGTTAAAAACTCAAAAGTGTACGTTTTGGGCAAGAAATACTCAATATTTTTGACGAAAACTCAATCCTCGAAATGGTGCAAATTATTTCAATGATGTGAAATCCATCGCCGATCCTTCGACAATCTGGCTTCGAATGTTTGGGGATTTTCAGTTCTAGAAATAATTGCCAAAGTTTTGCCAACAACACGCTTGATACAGAAAGCGGAAGTAAACTCGGGTGCGAGACATGCGCAGATCACGATGACGACGATATAACGACAGGGTCTCGACTACAGTCATAGGGCACACACAGTCTGCGACACGTGCTTTACAACAGAAGATTGGCTAACACTAAATCAAGCGCTCCCATTGGTCGCTGATTGACAGGAAATCTGTACAACCTGTGAAGAGCAACTCTGCAGCCCAACATGAACTTGAGCAAGAGACTACATAGACACGACAAACTCCACGTGCTTTCTGTTTCAGTTGGCGGGACGACGGGAATACGAGAACAAATTTACCATGTGGTTTTCTTCGCTGATAGTAGTGAGATACACTTTGAAATAAAACTACCGGCTGTGTTGTAAAGTTAAAATTTGAAAAGAAAACTCTTTTCATTGACGTACATGACAGAAGGAGCTTATGCGAAGTCCAGTTTTCGTAATTTGTGAATCTCCAAAGACTGACCTGTCGGTATTCACCATCACACAAACTATATTCAGATTATGGTCGAAATATTGCTAAATGCCTGGACCAAAATGATTTAATAATAAACTAGAGCCTTAGGCACTGAAACGGGGCTATTTAAATGTAAAATAGGCTGTTGGAATAATTCCACTAACTCTTTGATGTTCCATCTCATGGCGAAGAGCCATACTTGTAGTCTCACACATTCCTCTCAACAAGGATCTCTAGTGCATTAGTGTAATTGTACACGTATATATATTTTTTTTTAAAACCGCTGGGACAGACATTTATTATGAAACCAACCTGATGAAATGATAAAATAATGTCTTCACTGCATGTTACCAATATTTGTAAAAATTTCACTTTTTTCAGATAATCGAAAGCATATCCTTCAGCAGTAAATAACAATACGAAGCTGCACATCTGAAAACCCCTCGTCTCTCGGTACATTCATAATGTATTCAATTTGAACCAAGATGTCAGGAACACCAAGCAGTCAAGTCACAAATATAAAGATTATCAAAAATTTTGCAATTCAGAATGACCCCCAAGGTTTCCGTCCAATCAGAGAAACCGGTTTTCATTACATAAGTTTCTTGATGCATCAATGATGTATACAAATTTTACATCGAGCATTTAAACAGTATCAGAGATAGAGATCATTAATGATTTAGCATAAATTAAAGATGGCCGCTCATCCTTCCCGCCACTCAGAGGAACTGATGTGGTTATTAATTGAAATTCTCTTCATACATTGATGCTGTATACCAAGTTTTGTATAGAACACTGAAATGGTATCTCAGATATACATCATTAAAGATTTTGCATAAATTTTTGCATAAAAGATGGCCACCAAGGTTTCCGCCCAATCAGAGAAACCAGAACTGTCATTTGTCGTGAGTATGCATCGATGATGTATACCAAATTTTACTTCGAGCACTTGAACGGTATCAGAGAACGAGATCATTAATGATTTTGCATAAATTAAAGATGGCCACCCATCCTTCTCTCCACTCAGAGGAACTGATGTGGTTATTCATTGCAAGTCTCTTGATACATCGATGCTGTATACCAAGTTTGGTATAGAACACTTAAATGATGTCAAAGATATATATCATTAAAATTTTTGCATAAATTAACGATGGCCACCAAGGTTTTCAGTCAATCAGGTCCCGATTTAAAGTATCTGTATGCACCGATGATGAATACCAACTTTCATATAAAACAATTGAATGGTAACAGAAATATGTATCATTATCGATTTTGCATAAATTAAAGATGGCCTCCAGGATTTCCAGCTAATCAGAAAAGCCAGTTTGGTAATTCATTGAAAGTTGCTTAATGTATCTATGATGTATACTAACTTTCGTATTGAACAGTTGAATGGTTTCCGAGATATGGATCATTATCCATTTTGCATAAAATTAAAGATGGCCGCCAAGGTTTCCACCCAATCAGGTCCCAATTCAATAGGCTTCTGGTCCTTGACTAGATAAATAAGCATACCAAATTTGGAATTCTTCAGTGGAACCGTTTTCCGTCTATCTCGCTCACGTACTGGACGTACGAACAGACGGACGTTCAAGACGACAATACCCCATGGCCAAAATTGGCCGAGGGGTAAAAATGAGTATTGAGATACAATGTAAAATCCTCATGGTTAGATGGACTGAAGCTATGCTGGGATGCATCCTCTCATGGCCTCATATTGTTTCATGTACCTCCTCCCTAGTATATTACAGTTCTATTTGGTTATCTCCCCTGTCACCTTACAGCTTCAAAACTGATATGCAGAGCTCTTTCTGTAGATCAGGGGAAAATGCTTGCAACATTTCATGAATATTTCAGAAGTAGAGTGAAAAGAAAACATTTCTGAATACAGGAAAATTATTACGTAAATGATTTGACCACCACTGGATTTTAGAAACTTACTATAAAAAGATAATGGAGAGGGTCTTGAGGGGTGAGCTTAAATGGCGAAAATTCCAAACTGTAACTCAACACACATATTTCATGAAAATGTAAATGAATACAGGCAAAGTGAAATATCCCATTGTTTTCTACAATGAATTACACTTATACTGGTATTATTTAATACTAAATTACTGCCCAAACACGCTTTCTAATGAGAATGAGTTAGTCCCACAAAATCACTCAACATGCGCCTCTCAAAATCTGTGGTTTAGCAGACGACATATTTTGAGCACGAAAGTAGTGCCACTGGAAAATGAACTAAAACACGCATAAAATTAGATAAATGGAAATGTAACTTAAACATATCAGACCTGCAACTATACGCGAACATTAAAAACACAGAAATCTGGACATTCTAAAGAAGGAAGTTTCAGACCTCTTTCTTGTCGTGTAAGAACTCTATCTTTTGCTGTGTTAGCAAGACACAGAGCTGCAGCTCAATTTTTCCTGACTACAAACAGGACCATTAGTCCCTACGGGCCTACATCGCCCCGTGAAAAATTGTCCTTTGAAATCCTTCGTCCATCTGACAATAATAAACTTCCTGAACAGATGAAATACCAATAAAATGTGCTATAAAAGTTTACTGTCTATAGTGCCACCCAATGATGAACAATATCACGAACCTACATGATGAAACAAATTCCTCAGATGTGGCCTGGGGAATGTAGATATTGGACTCAGTCATGAGAATTTCATATATTTAAAAAAATGGCCATTTGGCCCTACAAGGGATGTGAATTATAACACTGGGAATGTTACATTCATGTTCAGCAAAATAGAATTACTTTTCCCTGATTAAGAAGCAAATTTTCATTTTTGTGAAAACAAAATCTTATTTTGAGATGCAAAAATGCGTCTCCATGATTCGCCAACACCACCAAAATCTTGTCAGTTCTTTGCCTATCTTGCAAGATCATTATACTCAAATTTCATGGAAATCAAACACGTTGTTCAGAAGATATGATGTTACACATGTTTACCTGCATTCATGTCTATAGCGCCACCTAGTAACAACCAAATACCATGAAAAACAAGCAGGTGAAATCTAAAGCCCTAGGGAGATTGCACATAAAAGTTCAATGGAAAAAACTTTGATCATGATAATGGTTATGGAGGTTTTGACGTTAAGTCAGATAATTGAGATTTTTCATTTAAATAGCAATTTGGTTCGCACCAAAATAAAATTATCATGTCGGCAATCCTACATTTATGCTCGGCAACATAGAATAGAAGAATCTTTAAATATTTCTCCAAGCGAATGGCAAATTTTTATTTCACAAAAAACTTCTTTTTTTGAAATGCAAAAAATGTGCCTTTATAATTACGCCAGCTACACTACAACCTTTTCAGCACATTGCCTATCCTTCAAGACCATTGTAATAACAGGGTTCGCACAGCTGGGAAAGATCAAAATTCCAGGACATTTCCAGGACAAAATTGCTGTTTTCCAGGACAAAGTGTCTCCAGTTATTTTCAGTCAAATGTATTTTCTCTCAACGCAATGTATAGAGGTTATCTACCCTTGATTATCTCCCCTGTTGTCACCAGGAAGTATGAAATACATGTGGAATATGGCTCCGTTTTCGGCTTGAAATATTTGTCACTAAAACGAACAACTCATTCAGAGATAGAGATTCTAATCTGAAGGACAACGGATGGGTAAATAATCATACAAATTAAATCTTACAACGATATTATGCCTGAATCGGCCGTGGAAGAGCCAAAGAAAGATGTGATAGTCCGATTAATCCGCATATTTTATCGCTCACGCTGATAGCAGGATTCATGCTTTGCACCTTTCGCGTGACTCAGATTAATGATCGGAGGTTTCCGTGAATATTCGTCACCATGGGAGCTCAGTGACGGATGTCTCAATTCGATATTTGATTGGCCGAGAAGTTTACTATATTAAATACGAAAGTTTATGAATGAATTGGCGCGTCAGTGAACTGGGGAATCCCCCGACAGCGATGACCGATCGTTGGAGTGAGCATTTGCCGACGGATGATTCGCAGCACAGTAATTCTATTGATTTTCCAGGACTTTCAAGGACACATACTATTTTTCCAGGACTTTCCAGTACTGGAAAGCATACTTTTATTTTTCCAGGACATTTAAGGACATTCCAGGACTGTGCGAACCTTGAATAAAGTTTCATAGAAATCAAACAAGTCGTTCAGGCGAAATCGTCACAGAAAGGTTTACCTATGCTCTGACTACAGACTACAGAGCCAGGGGTTTTTCTAGACACTTTTTTCATCGTGGTAACCACGATGAAAAACAATTACAAATTGAGTTTTTGCAAAATTTTGTAAATTGAGTTTTATTGCCGAAAATTGAGTTTTCTAAAATTTTGAGAATTTACGCGCCGAAGGCGCGCGAAAAATTGAGTTTCTACGAAATAAATTGAGTTTCTGAGTAATCTAAACTGAGTTTCGTCGTCTGTTATCCCGTCCCCCTCCCCCAAAACCCCCGCGAGAAAGAAAAAAAAAAACGTGTGACCAGCCACGCCACTCGAGTCGAGATAAGCACTCAGGATTTGTAACTGATGTGCAGACAGATAACTTGTGTACCTTTATTATTCAATTGTATAGCTCCGATAAGGACGTCTGGTCTTGAACTGTTCTCATTTCAGTCGTATAGGTCCGATAAAGACATTGTCCTGAGCGTTTCTCATTTCAAAGCAAATTGTTCGGCGACGATCGAACTAGTCCGCCATTTTGATATTTCAAAGTTACGTCCCCTCTTTTAGTCCACTCGGGAACCACTGCTGTCATACTGCTGTGGCTTATGAGTCTGGTCTCCGAGACACGCTGTCCGTCAATCTCCGGAACCAAGACAACGGGCAAGCATTTTCTCTCTCAGTCAACATTTCACTTGGATACGTGTGACGTTGAAAGACGTTTCCCCAGAAACAAGAAACGAACAAAACAGACATTCCCCAAAATACAGCTGATGTACCATTTGGGAATAAATACACAAAGTGAGCAATGCAGATTGGTGTAAAAACAAAAGATCCACACTCTCTCCTGCGCAACTGCTATAACATACAAAATATACGTTTTTATGAATAATTTTATTTCTGCCCGATGGAAATTTCTGAAACCCCAGTATGTTTTGTAAACAAGTCCCACACCACATACTACAAAATAGGGTGCATATTGAGTTTAATTTGCAATTTTTGGCCATTTATCTGCATTTACCAAGCAGCATTGGATTTTTTTCGTGAAATCCACAAAACTTCACAACCACCATTGTTTTATTTTTTACGTCTCTTATTAACATTTTTATTGCCATTTATTTCTTCATTTCTTCATTTCTTTCCTGTCACTTACAAATACCCAGACACTTACAATACTCAACCACCAACTTTGTCAAGGATTGGTTAACTCATGGAAATGGACAAGGGACAATTTTTATTTCTTGACTATAAGTATAGATTTTTTAAACTAAAGTAAGCTATTTGTAGGGAAAATATTTTCACCTTTGACCTATCACAATCCAGAGCTAAAGTACTCTCCCCCACCCCTAAAATAATCGACCAAATAGAACTTCCCGAGATAACTTGGATTTTAAAACTCTCTTGTTTTATTCGCGCTCATTTTTTAATTAAATGAAGCTATCTCTGAGGGAAGTATTTCTACTTAACATCTTAGCCAAAATATAATCGGCCAATCACAGTTGGATAGCAAACAAACTTGTATGCAGCTATGTATGACACGCAACTTTGCTTGATGAGCTTCATAACATTACTGACATGTTCATTCACGATGAAAAATTGTCGCGAATTTATTTATTGTAAGTGTCCTACTAAAAAGATAAAAAAATTGAGTTTCCAGACTGCATGCGATGAAAAACCCGAAAAAATTGAGTTTTGTTGTTTATTTTGCGCGCCGTAGGCGCGCCGAAAAATTGAGTTTTTCATCTTTTTGAAATTGAGTTATATAAAGGAAAAGTGTCTAAAATAACCCCTGAGAGCATCAGCTATCGAAACACAACCAGGCAAATTTCCCAGGCCTAAGGAGATGGCACACAAAGTCTGACCCGAAAATATTTAACGGTTTCAGAGATATTCACTTTAAAGTCGCAGCCGCAGCGGCGGCGCCGGCGGATCTGGCGGAGCCGTTTCTCATAAAAACATAAGAGCATCCACTTTGTGGAAATGCTCTAATTAATCTTCCCCTCGTGGCAACAGACATGGTACAAAACGCATGCTGCTCACCCACTTGTGGCGCCGGAGTCTAAATAACAACTCTTGTATACACTATGACAATATCATAATTGTTTATCGAAGGTAACAAAGAAATTCACATCTGAAATATATTAGGAGGTTAAAATGTAGTTCGTTTCTTAAATCTGTGGAGTTTTTTGGGGTTTTTTTACGTATACTGCTCCTGTGTACCGTATATGGATTATAAGGGGGCCAGTAATCAACACAAGGCCTGTGTATGAATTTTCTGTGATTTGTTTTGATTTTTTTCTTATGAATCCTGTTGAGCGAACATCCGGCCTCTCATAAGTTGTCTGTGTATCATGAGGTACCCGTTTGATGAGCTGCTCAAAGAAACCTAATGTTCAGGACGTAAAGTTAATGATAATTTACTTGAGTGTATGATTGATTACTTGTGTGCAATCATCATATCTGTCCAAATTTCCACTCAATGATAACAATATTCATGCCGCTAGTTTACCAGATTGCAATTCCAGAATTTGGCCTAATTTTCTTTCTTTCGGCAGCTAGCACGATTGCTCGTTGTATATTAAGAGATGCGCACACGTCCATTTACGAGTTTTCACTGCCCGTCAAATATATCACAATAGACAGCTTACGATACTGCACAGACACTAAAGGACCAAAACAATGCAATTTTGATAAGTTTTTAGCAGATTGTCTCATAATGGGTCGGGTTGAAGTTACCATTTTCAGTTGGATGCCATTTTTTGCATGTTGGCAATTCATTATGATCATTGACAATTTGGGCTTTCTATTGTCATAATGAACAGACAGTTGTCAGAATTATTTTATCGTCAACAGTTTGATGGAACAGTGTAGTTCTGTTGTCATTATTTGACCAGAGATATATTTTGAGGTTAAAATGGAACTTTTTTCTGGATGGACAAAACTCCTGTATACCTTATATGGGTTATAACGGAAGTAATCGACAGTGCAGTGTTCGAATTTAAGACAAAAATGTAACCAGTCCGCAAACATTTTCACTAGTCCGTTAATATTAAATAAAAGATGATCTGGAACATTTGTCATCATGAATATTTTGTTCTCTGTGTTGGTTGCTACTAAATAAGAAATTAATAATTGTGCATTTCTTGAATTTCTTGAGCGCGTGTGATACACAAACTACAAACCCGGTCGGCAAGACTTTGACTGCACGTGTCGTCGCGGAACACTGCTTCAACAAACGCCATTTCAAGCCAAAAAATACTTAGATTTCTTTCGGAGTTGATGGAGAATATGTTTAAAATTGTCCTGGTGAACATAAGATCGACTGAGGCGTAATCATGTTGCTGATTTCTCGACTCCCGACCTGAAAGTGGGTGCTTTATTTTCTGGAAGGATCGTCAACCTGCACTGCCATGCTGCATGCATTACAGTAACACTTTACGGTATGCTGACAGTGCTCGCGCCGGTTTACGGTTGTTGTTGTAAAACACGGCCTTGGTCGTGATTTCGTTCGAATTTGCTGAATTTTTTTTTTAGACTCGCACAATTTATTTAGACTCGCTCAGGTAACCAAAAACAGACATATTCCGTTCTTCATTCTTTACAAACTGTGCGGAGATATCCAGAGAAATAGTTTACACAATGAACTGAGAGCTTTTTTGTTACCAGTCCGGCGGACTTGTTGTTCAGTCACTCACACCAGTCCGTTTGAGTTTTTACCAGTCTCGGACTGACGGACAGGTGCCAAATTCGAACTCTGCAGTGGCGAGCTTGCAGGGCTTGCTTTTCCAGCACTCCCACAAAATAATTCACAGGACTCAACAGATTCCCGAAAAATGTTAGCAATTGGTATAGAAATGCTAGGTTTGGATTCCCAGGACATTACAATGTACAGGGCAGTTTCTAGAAATGAAAGTCAGGTTCTGATCCCAAACTCCAGAGCTGGGCGCTCTTAGCCCCCCGGCAGCGCCCCAGCCCGAGAAGCCATTTTAGGAGTTTTAAGGCAAAATGAAGCATTTTTAGAGTGTAAAAACTGACAGAACTAAGGGTGTTGGAAAATATCTTTTACTTATTATTTTGAACTTTTTGTGTTACAGTGTGACTCAAGAGAATAAAATAAAATATGGAAAAAAAAATGAGTGAGTTCTGTTATGTTATGTTGTTGTTGTTGTTCATCAACCTTTGGCTTTGGTGAAAAATAGGAGGCAATAGATCTTGCGGAATTCACGGCCGTTTTCACAGCTGCATTGTCACTGCATAGCCTGTCCTTCGACATATATGTTTTCGCCGTCTTATTATGGGATTTACAAGTTGTTGAGGGTCGCCCTCCAGCACGTTTCATCTTTTCAGTCGTAAAATTTCACCTGTCAAACTTTTTTTTCCACATGTTGTGAGGGACTACGGCAGACTGTGAAGTCGCCTGGGAAATGTAACACTTACACGCGGGATAGCAGTGCGCTAAGGCATAAAATACCCGGGGCAGTTGAATCGGGATAACATCGGGTGTTTTCTTAGTCCATCATAAAATATCCGCCGAAGATTACAAATTGATGTGCTCTTTTATAGAATCGAACTAGATAGGTTTGCCAAACTTTCAATCATTTTTATATTTTCAACGTTGAGTTTGGGCGCCTTGGGAGTTTGGGCGCCCAAACGTTTTACGGAACTAAATTGGCGCTACATACGGCCCTGATGTAGTTTGCGAAAATCTGTTCGGATTCCCATAAATTACGATGAAAAGCAAGGTCTTGTTGTTTTGATTTTATTCTCTGAAGTATATTGAGTGAACATCATTTTCGGCAGTCAAGGATATGGACGATCACCTTCATTGTACAGGGTGCGAAATAGAAAATAAATTTAGGTTGCCCAAGGGCAACTAGCTCAGCAATTTCAGGTTGCCTGGATGAATTGTGGGTTGCCCTTGACTATTGTTAAAATTTTACTTAAAACTGAATGAATAAAAAGGATTAACACCAACAATAGACAATAGTATTGTTTGCATTTGCTTGTTCTATAATTGCACTTTATTATGACAAGTCCACTAATGACCATCACGTACTGGAATTCCCTGTTCGTCTCAAACAGATTGATATGAAAATAACTTTAAACAAAACAGTCATTTGCATGATAACAATTTACACATCAAAGTATATTTTTTCTCTGTGTTCTTTAATTCTGAACATATCTTAATTAGGATTTGTGACATTTTTGAAATTTGGATCCCTTTGAAATTTGATCCCTTGGATCATGCGGTACGAGTCGGCATGCTACTTCGTGTTTGACACTTGTTTTTGAAAGCTGTAACTATAGTTTGTCTACAGACGTTTTCCATAATGCTTGTCATCAAATTTTATATCAGATATCAAATCGAAAGTAATTATCCTAATAATATTTTTTAGAGAAAAGCCTGATTGGAAATATATGCTAAGAACAGGCTTAATTGTTCATAATTCCTAGATATCTATTGTGGCTATCAAACAGATCATGCATTTTACTATTTAGCTATTCCAGTGTGACTGTTATGAAAGCAGCTTGAATAATTCTATGAGTATTCCTGGATGAATGGATTGAATAAATAGGATATCTTGTTCAGTTATTCTCTGGAAGTATAGCATTGCCCCGTATTCCACCCAATGACCTTTCAAATATTAGCAGTAAGAATTTGTTGGCTTGTGGATTTTAATACAATACATTGTGACAGTGGGGGATTGTTAGAAATGACAAGAATGCATGGCCAGAGAAAAATTTCCCCATTGCGTAAATAGCAAATTCTAAATTTACCGGAGGTGGAAATTTCACTATCCATACGTGGATCTGAAAATGTGAACATGTTAAGTGAATAACGAGAAATATACAGGGTCTTGTACCGCTATATGAGTGATGAGATTAAAACAATAATAATAATAAACGTGTTTTTGGGCAAATTACAACGACTCAAATCCATATGAGCTACCGGTAACATTATATTTTATGCAGGTCTATCTCAAACCGGCGGCATTTCCATATCTCAAACCGGCGGAATTTCCATAAAATAGTACCGTGTACCGCCCGATATGAAAGAGAATATGGTTCATGAATCACAGCTTTTAATTGTTTTTCTCATGTGTTTATTCATTATGACGGTCTGAATTCCCTAAACAAAGATCGATCTCGCTCTGTGGTAGAGCAGTCCCGTATGGCGAGGCCATGCTTCGACTCGTGACCGCCTGAGTGGGGAAGAAGGAACTGTCCACCATGATCTCTATGGAAACGTGCGCGAGAGTCAGCGTGAACCTGTGAGAGTCAGCGTCAACCTGCGAGAGTCAGCGGGATTAGCCACAGAAAAATGGCGGCGCCCAGTTCACGCAAGTTTCAGGAATAAACTTCTTGTCTTTGACAGGTTTTATTGTCGATGAACGTTTGTTAGCAAACGGTTTCATCAGTTCAAGTCAATTTTTGCGAGTTCTAGGTAACATCGCTGCAGATCGTTGTTCTTATCATTTTGTTAGCACCGAAAGCGTGGTTGCCCGGCAGGCTACCATGTCGTGGTGTCAGGTAGCCCGACGGATTTTTATGTTGCCCCGGGCAATCGGGCAAATGGCTATTTCGCACCCTGCCCCCCCGCCCACCAGACCTGGTGGTGCGCTTCAATTTTCCCACTTTTTTCATGACGCATACCATTTATCATTCGAATACAGTTAAAGAAAAGCACATAGTATTAGTGGTATCTCCGTTGCAGAGACATGATGGATTTCGCTAGGAAATATATTTGGTCTTGGAAATTTTCTGTCACCATATTGAAAGTTGGGGGAATGGCCACAGAAGCTGGCCTTCGCTGTACAATTCTGTCTCTTTGACAGCTGTGGATATTCAGAATTGAGAGGCAGTTTTCTGTTCTTCCCTCTGTTCGACATTTTACTCGACAGCGATCGTTGCATGGACAGCCCGTGCGATAGGAGTCCATTTAATCGATCACATGTTTAGGTTTGCAATTTGAACCAACCAGTGTTTACCGCGGGTTTCTCACGCCGACGTGTTTCGCATCATAATTTTAGAGAAGATGGCGGGCACGGACGTGTTTCTGTATTTGCTCCTGACTGGATTTCACTCAAAATAAATAGTACAGACCCTACAGACACGGAATTACTGCATAATATCATTGTATGGGATCCAGAATTGACATACAGGCTGGTTTTAGTGGATGTGCTTGCAGGTAGGTTGGAAAAATTGCATGTTTATTTCAACGCTGGCGATAGGCCACTGGATCGCTCTGTGCCTGTCATCTCGGCATCAGCAGAGTGAACAGGCACCTGGGTCTACATACGGAGTAGACCTACAGTCTAAATCTGAGAACCTCGAAAACTAGGTCATTGAGTTCATACTAGGAAATTATCAATCTACAATCATTTGGCATGCAAAATAATTACATGTGCGAGTTGGCTAGAGATCAGTAGACAAAATAAGTCCATTATGAGAAGAAATTCTAACCACTTTGGTCCTTCACATCATCAAAAAGTGAAAAAATATAAATCGTCCGACGACAACGTCTGGCACAATTCTTTGGCGCCTTTTACTCGCCACAGACATTGCAGTTTATATAAAGCCTGGAATGTTACAGGATAAAACGAAACAGGACTATTACTGTAAATATTCCCCAATGTCAGACTGACTGACATTACATTTTTGGTGTCACACACGTGTCTATTTTGTTGAAAAGGACCAAATTATTTGTTATTTTGACCTGATTGACATTCCCATTAGCAAAAACAACGTATAAAATAAAAGTACATATAATTTTATTTTTTATTTTTTTACCTTCAATATGTTTCTTGGGTCGAGATTGACAAGTAAGTGAATTTTCATGACCTGAGCCATTGGGAAGAAAACACCAAAATACTGACAAGGGATGGGAAAATTTGTTTTGTCATATTTTCGGGTATAAATCCACCTTAACCGAGTTTGCAGTGGAAATGAGGCCCTTTGATAACTTGGGGCACGCTGAAGATCGTGATAGCTTGGGAGACCCGAATTAAAATTGAAACGTGACATGGGGAGTCTCGGTGATTTTGAAACCACAACACCCCGCAAAATGGTTAATTGTGCATGCGTATCTCAAAGTTGCCAAGTGACAGCGATCGATATTTTAACTGACTCACCACATCATCTGAAAGCGTGGCCATGTTGTAACGTGTGATATCTGAGTATATTAGGGCGTTTCCCAAATGGTCACATCCGATTGGTCCCCTGAGATCCAGTACTAGCGCGATCACATTCATATAACAAAGACACCTCCAGAAAGCAATGGATTGAAAGGATTCTTTGGCGGACCTTGAAGTACTCCCCCCCCCTCCATCACAAAATATACATGAGATTGATCTAAACAAAACCCCTCGGCTTTCACCAAGTGACTGAGACCCATTGTGTACTAGTGTGAATTGCCAGTGAATGTAACCATTTCTATGTGGGATGATCAAGATATACCAGTAGTTCAGGCCACGACATTTGAGGCGAACGATCGTTTCGTTCGCGTATCGGTTACGCAGAATCAAATTCCCGCGAACGGAAAATCGGTTACGCGACTCGTGAGTTACACTCGTTTTTCTGTCATTGGTATTGTCTTGTTCCTTGTAAAGAAGGGTGAGTGATTGCTGCCACTAAAGGCTGCTAGGCGTGCGATTTGAAACTCGCTCAGAAAATCAATGTTGTCAAAAAAATCATCGCTTTCTTCGCTTGGCGAAGACATCTAACAACACGCTTGATACAGGAAGCGGAACTAAACTCAGGTGTGAGACATGCGCAGATCACGATATAACGACAGGGTCTCGACTACAGTCATAGGGCGCCCACAGTCTGCGACACGTGCCTTACAACAGAAGATTGGCCAACACCAAATTGGTCGCTGATTGACGGGAAACTTGTACAACCTGTGAAGTGCAACTCTACCGTCTCAACATGAACTTGAGCAAGAGACTACATGTACATAGACACGTCAAACTCCATGTGCTTTCGGTTTCAGTTGGCGGGACGACGGGAATACGAGCACAAATTTACCATGTGGTTTTCTTCGCTGATAGTAGTGAGATACACTTTGAAATAAAACTACCGGCTATGTTCTAAGTTGAAATTCCAAAAGAAAACTGTAGTTCATTGACGATGACGTACATGACTGGAGATTATGCAGAGTCCAGTTTTCGTTTTTATACTTTCGTAATTTGTCAATCTCCAAAGAATGACCTCTGCAAGTATTCACCCACATCACACAAACTATATTCAGATTATGGTTGAAATATTGCTAAATGCCTTGACCAAAATGATTAAATAATAAAAAATACAGTGTTTTATTATAATTATAAAACTTTTTTTTAATTCTTTTAAGGACCATAAAGTGGTGACACTGACAAGAGTCCATTTAACCCAGGTTCTGGTGGTTGCTTACATTGATGACATACAGCATTTTGTTAAATTCTGGGTAACCTTTTCACGTAACCTTTGGGTTACGCAGTCAAGTTTGACGTAACCTAACCCATAGGTTACGCAACTGCAGTACCCGTAACCCTTTTTTGGGTTACGCAATGATCTCAAATGTCATGGCCTGTAGTTGGTTACATTCAGGCATATAGGACAGAAACAGAAAATTATATATCTGTAAAGGGGCATAACTCTGTAAAATATGGGTCGGGGGAAGCCACTTTCGATAGGCGTCTGACTTAGCACTCTGTAAAGTAAGAATGGGGAGGAATAAGCTGTACCGAGGCGAGTAATCCTTTGTTGACTCGTAGAATACAACAATATAAATAAGTTTCCAAAATATAGTAGCTATATACCAAACACAATTCTGCAGATATAGTTGGTTACATTCACTGGCATTATGGGATAGAAATAGAAATTAACATCAGTAAAGGGGCATAACTCTGTAAAGTATGGGCCGAGTGGGGCCACTTTCGATAGGCGTCTGCAGTGGTTTCAATAGAAGCCGTCGCCCGTCGCAGGCGACGGCATCTCGCAAATTTTCGACACCTACTCCAATATTGTCAGTCATTATTTAGTGTGTGTCAATCTCAAATCCAGTGGCCACCAGGTCCCTAAGGCCATTGTCACTTGATTGGTTGTTTAGCATGACCTTCTCCTGTCAAAACATACATGCTAGATGCTATAATTATTAATTATTAATTATTGAAGGTAAATTTTCTACCATGGACTCGTTCCATATCAAATCAGAATAATCTCCCATTAGCCTGTTCCATAAAGTAAATCAACAGGACAATGTGTGTAATTATTCTCTAAAGAGATATTTTAAGTTTGCTTTAATTTAATTAAAACATCCTGTAAATAATTATGGTAGATTATAGTAAAACTTTAATGCACACACATTGTGTGAAAAAAAATCAAGGGAAACAACTCTTACTTCAACACTACTATAAAAGATATCTTACATAACTTATTACCTGAATTTTCAACATCAGGAGTCCCCTCTTATTGAAATATAATTTTATTTCTTTTACACTGACTGAAGATAGGGATTCTCTGTCCAAGGCAACGAATTTTGTATGTCCGTCGTCCTTAAGCTGTACGAGAATTTTGACGTGCACGTCGACAGCATGTGTTGTAGTTGTTGTTGTGGGGACCGAAGACGTGAAGCGCTCGACCACTTCGCTCAAAAGCGTTTCATCAGAGAAATGGATGGTTAAATTAGGCACGATGTACCGACTGGTTGATGAGGAAACAACTGATCCATTAACCAAAACCATGATGACTTGGGTACACAACCGTCTAAACTGCCGGAGTTCTAACCTTACTGCAACGTGCTCGACACGTGGGAATCCCCGCTAGAGATGCATGCCGGGATAACGACTTCGCCTCGTTTTAAAAGAGCGGGCTTCCCCCAAGAATGTGAACCAAAATGGCGGATTTTGATCGCCTCCGCGGTTGACGGCACGGTCAGCTCATTCGTTTTCATGGATTTGCTTACTTATTTTTTTACGGCCAATAATTACTGATAATTAAAATACATGCGGCATTATTGATCTCCAAAATATTGATGCGGGCGGGTCATGCGAAACAACCTATCAACTGACAACGGCCTAATCTAACGGCACACTTCTTGGGCTGTTCGAGTACCGCCTTGTCCGATGAAATTGTCATCATTCGTTCTGCCGAATGAAAATTGTACACCAGATTTTTCAGCTGTTCTCCGCCATCCACGTGGTTCACATGTTGTTGTTGTTACCGAAATAGACGAATGTGAATGAAACGCGATAACGATTGGTTGGTACTGCGCCAAAGAATGACGTCTTCGGTCATTCGGCCAATCACTGAGCTTGTACTTCGTGCGCCAGGTTTGTACTTCGTGCGCCATTCAAAATGAAACGTCAAGCTAGTTTGGAGTTTTTTTTAGGTAATCCCGAAAAATAACAGGTAATTATCAATTCACAGATTCGTCTGGCATGAATAAACTTTTTCAAGGCTACTTTCAAATCATTTTCTGTTATATTCTGTCTACAGAGAAGCATTGAATAAGTGCCAATTTGCGCGAAATTTAACAACAACGATGACACGTGTTCGTCATGTAAATGTGAAAGGATTTGTGTGAAAGTGGATCATACACTGGCTAATATTGCCAACTGACCAAAACTCATTGTTTTGTCTGGTTTTCCCGCGTATTTTGTCGCCACCGACGCAATAAATGCATTTTGTGCACAAAGTATCAACCGTACATAATTTCTTGGGATTTTTGCTTGAATGGGTGAAATTTTCTTGAAAGAAAAATCAGTTTCAGTGTGGTTTTGTTCTTTACATGAAAAAATTTAAGCACCTGACAAATAAGTCTTTTCACATAAAAAGGAATAGTTTTGAGAACTCTTTGGTTGTTGTTAGCAATATTAAACATCACTTATTTTTTTTTTATAAATATGCAGAAATGTTTATTTTTCTTATTTGAGAAAAAATTGTAAATAAGTAAAAAGTGGGCTGCATATTTATAACTACACAAATGTTCAGTTGCTTTAAAATGATATGGTCTTCCAATGATAGGATTCACAAATAAAACTTGTATATATATGCATTATTTAACTTCCATATTTGCAAGCCTTGACTATTACTGCAACATTTTCATTCGTTTTTATTTATTTCTCATTTCATTCTGATGTTGTGATGCCATTGCCTCTTCAATGGATCATGTCGGGTGACCAGGCAAGGATTTCCCCCAAATTTTGGTGGAAGAAAGTTTTCAAATGCAAATATTTGCAATAAAATGGTTCAATATAAAACACATGGAATGAATCCACAGAAACATATTTTGTTTAAGCACGGACCGTATAATAATTTATTATACGGACCACTGGTTTAATGCAAAATGCCAAATTAAACAGATATTGCAGTGTTTTTCTTGAGAAATGAAATTGCAGGGGGGGTGGACCCCTCAAATGATGTAGTCTGAGAGTATCTGAGAATGGAACTGGCACCAGACAAAGCGTTACAGTGATGAATGATTTCTTGTCCTATTCTCTCAGCTAAACCTGCATGGCAGAGTAAGGGGTCATCCAAAAAGTATGAACTTAGAAATGCCAGGGGAGGGGAAATTTTGCCCAATTAATTTCCCAGGTATCAAATTCTGCCAAATATTATTGATCGTATCATCTTGCCATATAGTTAATGTGGAAAAAACCTTTTTGTCCAAACTGGATATTTTGGAATTAATGACAATAAGGACATCATGCCGATGATCCTAAAATTCTATTGAAAAGTAATTTTGAGAATTTTTGTTGTCAAAAAGTGAGATTTGTGTACCAGAAATTGACAAACAAAAGTTCACAAACGTCTTCAAATTGTTATTTTTATTCAAATATTGATTGATGTTGCATAATAATGAATCAGACAGACTGAATTGTAATATATGTGTTTCAGCTCGCTATCATTTGTCAATTTGGGGATATTCAAACTTTCCCTAGAAGATAATTACCAACATGACGACATGTCCACTTTTTTGTGTGAACGATTTTGCTATCCAAATTTTATGGTTATGAGTCAGATATTGAAACATGTTACAACAACTGAATGAGAAAGTCACACATCAGAGATTCACGTGGAGAATAATTGGACTGGGAGATCAAGGCCTAACTGGACATGTCCCTGTGAACTATGGCAGCATTGTTGTTGTAAATTGTACGGTACAGAGTTGTCAAATGCTATCTCACACACAGACAGAAATAATACAAAAACTGATAAAGATCTGTTATATTAATGAACGACAATCACTGATCATCAGAAGAACAGATGACTTTAATACCACCTATCCTGCTGGAGTACTTCAAAATTTGTCAATCGCTATAGTCCGCCACGCTGACTGTGGACTTTTTGTTATAGCTGTTGTCAAGAGGCATAGCTCGTGATTGGCTAAAATGTCCCCATTTCCTTATGTGCAATTGAGTATGTCAACCAATCAGCGCAAGGCCTCAATACATCCAATTTATACATACAGAAACAGAAAGCACCAATCTCACGTCTGGCTATTTCCCTATTAGCGGAACGAGCCTCTCACATAGAATGCACAAATCCCCACCGGTGGGGAGCATATCTCGCAGTGAGCCGGCTACGAAATAGTGCCTGTGACAATCGAGGAATCCGGTCGAATTTTATTGTGAAATTCAGTTAATTTTAACAATAAGAACATAATTCATTCAAATTATACAAAACTATTTCTATGTTTAGTTGAATAATAGCAGTCTATCCCAGAACTCAACAACTGGGCTAATTTCCGCCAATACGAAAATAGACGAATGCGAGATTGGTTCCGCCGAAAATTAATTGTGCGCATGATAATTAGATTCTTTATTATGTACTGAGCATCCCATTTGGGACAGAGTACAAAACACAAAAAGTAGAACAAATAAGAAAGTATAAACAAACAGGTGTGACGTTTCCATTTCCGCTCCCATAAATCCACTAAGCCAGAGGTCAGTTTTCGCAGCTAAAGTGAGTAGATTGAGTCAAGCCGCTTGTTCCACGTGCGATCAGCAGTTTCAAAAGAATGATCTCATTCTGGCTGGGAAATCTATCAGTTTATCGCATATTTTCATGGAATGTTTATGAAGAAAAAGACAAATATATACCACTATAATTTTGTCAGTATCTGTTAGTTTAGCATTTATTTATTTCGTTTTCTTTTTACACTCGAGTTGTCGGGTAAATGACCCGGGAACATAAAAATTTCTAAATGCATACAGATTTTTTTTCTGTTACAATTATGCATTTACATCCGCCAAATAATACATTCATATATATGGGTATAGCAATGGCAAATGAATAAATTTACTACCCTATCACGGGCCCTAAAATTTGAAAAATTTGCTTAACCTGAAAATAGGTAACCTGTAGTTTGTTCCCCCATTTCTGAACTGCATATGCAAATAGGTTACGCAGATAGGTTATGCTAAATGAGTTTTGTTGTGGCCAGGCATTGGTTTTTGACTGGAGTTCATTCAATAAAATTTGCTGTTGCTATCTACGCCGACATTTTGATTGTGTATGTAATAATAATCTCGTTTCCATAGCCGGCCCTAATCTAGCCACTCTCAGCGGCTTTCTGTGACCTTGCTAATGCCGCTGGCCAAAAAAAATTAATTACCCGGTGACCAATTTTCGTCATTACCACGTGTTGCGTAAAGAGTCCAATTTTGTGTGACTGGCAGACTTCTATCATTGGAATTGTGACCTCAATTTCCGAAATATTATCTCAAATTAAATTACCATATACACGTTTTAATCTGAAAACTGTAGAACGTAAAGTTTCTCTACCATTCACTTTCGTTTTCGGCTCTACGTATCACACATGTTCGGGGCCGCATGGTATTGCGTCTCTGCTAGGGCCCCATGACTAGAACACACATTGCAGTCCAACAGGTGAGTGAAAGTTGAGAGATTTTACCCTATTCATATAATCTCACAGAGCACTATATACACCTGGGCTGTATATTATCCAAGTATCCGAGAGTGTGTCAAACGCACATGGGTTTCGCGTACAATTATCTCCCCTCGACTGGGTCTCTTGTGTGTGAAGTTAACATCGAAACTCTAGTCAGTTCAGCCCAGAACGCTTCGATCGGAAATGATTTTCAGGTTACAACAGGAATTTATTAAAATTATGTCATTATGACACAGAGTTCTGGCCATAGTTTAGGCGAAAGAATAATCGGCTATGCGTCTTTCGTTTTGCGTGACCGCCAGGCAAACTGAACGATCGTTCTCCCCAAATTTTAAGGCCTGCAATCATATAGTACCACAGCGAACCTCACCGTACATTGCCATACCCCTCAACCTGGCTATTTTAAATTTATACCAAAAATATCTACTATTTTACAAGATAAACGCATGAATAGTTCAGACAATGATTCCATTCACATAAAAACACTATTACATATATTTGATGAGGGCAAAAGTAACGCCAAGGTTACTTTTCAATGGGTGAAAGCGAACTATTTCTTGGCGCTCAGGGACACAAATTGTGACAAAGTTACCGACGCATACCATCCTTGGGAGCCTCATTTATAACCTGAGACCATTCAACACATAGACTTTAATGGCTTCTGCTACGCAGAACCCAAAAAAGAACAAAACAAGCAGGGTTTGAAATTGCTAAGATCATTCAAAGAGTTCTCAAAACTATTCCTTTTTATGTGAAAAGACTTTCTTTGAAGAACTGTTTTAAAATTAGATGTTATTGCAGGGTACGAATTATAAAATGTTAAGGGCAGCCATTTCAAGGCCACTTTGGCCTTGCTGGCATCTAATTACCTAGAATTTGCAAAGGGGCACCAAGGCAAACAGGGAGGGCATACAAAGCCATTGGCTTGTGCATGGCCTTGGATGTAATTCACACCCTGGCGCGAATAGTGATATTCTCCATTAAAGTATGATATACAAGCCACTGAAAGTAAGCCGGAAATGGAAGATTTCCCAGGACTCCCTTCTCCAGGGAGTGCCATACAGTTTGAGAAGAGAGTGACTAAGAACAAACAAATTATTCATACTGTTACATGTGACATATGAAGATTGTATTTTCTGATTTATAATATTATGCTCGTTGAATAAACCAAAGTGCATGTTATGTTGTTTACATAGATTGTGTATTGGTACATGAAGATATAGCTGGTTAGATGTTCCTTGGGGTTATCTTCCCTGATCATGTTATGTTTAAATGTTCCTGGGAGTTATCTCCCTCAACCATCACACTTTGGTACATCAGTCCTATCCAGCACAATCAACACAACCAGGAGTACGTTTTCCTTGGACGATTGAATGAGATAGGTAGAACTCTACTTCAAGGATAGATTTTACTGCATGTACTTCAATTCTGATATCTTTTAGTTATTACGGTACTTAACATCCAAAATGCAATACGATTCAGGATATACATGTACAATATACAGTACAGTAGATTGGTAAAATGTTAGCCACCCTGAATTCAGATATACATTGGGTTGGGTGGGTGGGACTATTACATTTTACTCGGTTTTGCTCATGAAATCAGAATTTCAAAATAACAAAATTCTCAAATTTTCATATCGCAAAACCTTGTAAGATGTAATAGTGATATGTTCAAAGTCAACATTTTGGAAGTTGCTAAAAACTTTATAAAGACCAAATATGGGGCCATCCTTAAAAATATACCTGTTTCAGGTAACGGACCATTGCAAAAGATACCGGTAGGTAGGTAGGTAGGCAATTTTTTTTTCTTTTTTTCTTTTTTTCTGATAGGCACATTTGAAAGTGGAGTTCAATCACCTACGACACTACAAATCTCAATATGGGTATATGTTTGAAAGTTTTGTCCATAAACATGACAAAGGAAAAACAATACCACAAAGGCCAGGAGTCTGGATAATTGAATTTATTCCATTTAGGCGACCTTGTTTATTTTCAAAACATGTGGTGGGTGTTTTTTTAAATTTATTATTATTAATTTTTTTCATTTGGCACACATGTTCTTTAAAAACTTTGAGCACCAGTGGAAACATTGATATGTCAAAGACAACTATTCCCCCTAACTTTTGCAATTAGAACTGCAAAAAGCTTTGTTGTTGACTAAATCATGTAAACTTCAGATGGCACATGTGACATTATATCAAAGAATTTAGATCCAATTTGAGGTGAGCTTAACCAGTATCCCAACTATATTTACTTATATTTATCAGAAGTCTCCCCTTGTAAATTGATGATTCCAATAAACTAGAATCAGCCACCAGAGTCCCATTGGAATTATCAATTAACTGAAATGTCTGCATAAAAAAACTTCAGCCTGTGAATAGAAGCCAAAGGAAAGAAACCAACAATATTATTTACAAGAAGAAAAAAATAGATAGTCCGATTCCGTTTCAGAACAGGTCCGACTTTTGCATGCACCGGACTACCGCACAAGTGTTGTCGCGCAACCGAAAGTAGGGTCCAGACCACTATTAAAATTTACATTGACGACAATGTTAAAAGCTGCTAACGTAATTGCATCTCCCCGATTGATTAATTAAGTCTAGACTCCCATATTTTGGCAAGACGTACCTTCATTCAAGTGCTACAACCGGACAGGCTTCTTGACGGGGGTCGCCCATCGAAATTTTGAGTTATGCGCGCTCGTACAAATTACGTCACAATTTTGGCTTTTTTCTCTGCTTTCAGAAAGCGGTGCACAGGCAGCCAAATAGTCCCTCTCAGCAACTCCTTATTAGGCCTTGAGTTAAAATCAAACTCACAGTGGAACCAAACACATATCATACTCCAATCACCCACCACTGGCCTTCAATTATTCCTCGCAACAGAGACTAGAAAAAATATTGAAAACAATTCACTTCTCTGGCAGAGGTTGCCTAAAGGGGTTAACGGATCGGCACTATTTTTAATAGTGGTCTGGTACCTACTAGAGTAGGTAATTTTGCCCCATCCTGTCAAAACTATGCATGGGTGTTCCTTGTTGACTGGCTAGAAAATGTGAGAAATTTAAGTGAGATTCGCTGCGCGGTCAACGAATTATGGGGCTTCGAATTCATGTACCACAACCTAAATACAGCACTTTTTCACTTCCTCAGGCAAATTCATGGGTCAACAATGTTATCATGTGTGACTTGAGCAGCCATCACCAGAGCCCCAAATAGTAATTACTAAGATGCTCCTCTCATTTGCACACATTTCAACACCTGAAACGACCTCTTTAGCCTTTCTCATGAATTATGGTGATTTTTTTTACAATGGTACCCCCAAAACCGCTTATTTTGATCAATTTTTAAGATTAATGTTAGGTTTTATCATAAAAACAGAATTGTGAAACTGTGAAATTTGGAACTGTTTTACGGAGAAACTATTTCTGGTCAGATAAAATCACAGAAGTTGCAGCTGAAGAACAGCATGTTTCAATTATACAACGAATTCTGACCCCACCCCCCAACCAATTTCACCGATAAAGGTTGACCCCTGCCATTTTTATTCGCCAATAGCCGAGAACGAACGTATCTATTCAAGCCGAACACTTTATTATCACGGAAAAAGTCACTTAAAGTAATCCCTAACCACTTCGGCTATTATCTCGTCTTCTCGAGCTCGGCTAAATATGAACAAATGTCCATTAATCCATGCAAAACATGGAAAAATGGAGGTGTGTCTAGTTAAAACCATACAACATAGCCTCCGTCCAGCGGCTGGAGCACTGTTAGCGGAGTCCCTTGTCATCATTCAACATTACGTGGCTGATTGAAACAGTAATGGTTTGAGTCGCTTCAACATGGGCTGCATAGGGCTTTGAAGAACACTACCGCTGTCGGCCAATGTACCAATATTCTGATAATTTTGGCCTTTTCAGAGGACCTCTATAGGAATCCTCCGATTCCTCGATTAGTTACGGGTATTATCCAGGCATAACTTTGAAGCATGCCCCAAATGCATATTATAGCATAGCCACATATATGCAACTCAGTGTATGTATCCACCACTGAGTTGCAGATCCTTACTCCTAGAAACATCAGTAGCGTCATTTTCTTCGTGGCCAAACATGACAAAATGTACAATTGACTATGGCATTTAACGGGCTGTAAACATGTCAAATATACTTCTCTCCCCCGACACAAAGTATCTGGCTCATTCCTGCAGCGCAAGTGCACGTAAATAGCACCAAATCAAGTCACTACCTTCCTATCACGTTGAAATTTGAAAATGGCAGACTAAGTCCGAGAAACACAGCAGTGCGCATGCACCGCTAATAACACGAACACTTTACGATATGTCGTAAATAAGGCGTCATCAGCTGCTGGGGTAACAGAGATGGAGTTTGACCACGCGTGTTAGGCCCCGCCCACTAGCTAACGACGCTTTCCTCTTTACGACATATCGTAAAGTGTTCGTGTTATTAGCGGTGCATGCGCACTGCCGTGTTTCTCGGACTTAGTCTGCCATTTTCAAATTTCAACGTGATAGGAAGGTAGTGACTTGATTTGGTGCTATTTACGTGCACTTGCGCTGCAGGAATGAGCCAGATAGTTTGTGTCGGGGGAGAGAAGTATATTTGACATGTTTACAGCCCGTTAAATGCCATAGTCAATTGTACATTTTGTCATGTTTGGCCACGAAGAAAATGACGCTACTGATGTCTCTCAGAGTAAGGATGTGCAACTCAGTCGTGGATACATACACTGAGTTGCATATATGTGGCTACTATCACAGCTAGAGTTTCTGAGTTACGCGATATGTATGCAGCAGGTACTGGTCTTTTGAATTATCAAGGTGAGTGGGCCTGCAAATTCTTTATTTTTTCAAGTTGGGCGCAGTGGTAGTTCGATTTCTGCACTATGAAAGTCGACCTGACTAACCAGGTTTGTCAGTAACAACTTCAGCATATTAAAAAAAAAGCCTGTTGTCACGTTATACTGGACTAATGAGAACCCTGAGCCTGTACACGAGAGTGCATTGACGTACAGTGTAGCATGGTTGTTGTTGGTGACATCGACTTTGGATAATTTGCGGATCACTGACATTTAATGGATTATACATGTTGTTGTTGTAATTGGAATAGTCGGCTGCAATGTTCAACATGTGGTCAGAGCTTCCGTCAACGATCGACATCACAATAGGAGTCCTCATGTCAAAATATTACCCACAATGTACATAACTCTTACCTATCCGATATTAACAAGTTGAAATTAATTGAAACCTGTCATTTTCTGAGCAGCACATGCCCATTTTCTCTTTTCTTGAAATACTGTATCAAAGATTCCTTTTCGCGGCAAACGGTCCAATACACAAGCAAAATAGGGATGTTGGGTTCAATTTAAATAAAGTTACATCAGTTCACACATGTTTCAATTAAACTTATAAGTTGTATACCAGAAAAGAACAATATTTTTCAATACAACATTTCAAAAATATATTTTCGTGCAGAAAAATGAAAACAAACGTGGACAATTTAAGTTAGAATTGACCGGAAACAGCAGCCTATGGACCCCATGTTATCATTCCACATACCAGATCCCCAAAAAATCACACTGCCCTCTGTGCTATGGGCAGATAACTCTAATAGCATAAATTCATTTTGAGTCATCACTCCACATGGTACTATTCTAAATGAAAGAATAAAGTATTGGGGTTGAGAACGAACTTCAATAATATATAATAATACTTTATTTCCATATATGATACATACAGAAATTATTAAGACATGGAACATGTACAATACTATGGCATTAGACATAAAACAAACATTACTCAAGTAAGACCTATACTAGGCTTACAGACACCTGTGCAGCTCAAATTCATTACTCTGTGTTTAGCAAGCAACTCATTGAGTAAATCCTAAACAAGAAAATAAATAACATCTGCCTGATTTCAGTGCCCTTTCAGCAGTTGAAAAAATATGGGCTATATGCTGGCCCCATCTGGAACCACTTTCTCCAATAGTGGGAGAATGCTCTATGAAAATTGTTAACACCTACAGGCCCGCTTTAGTCCAATACGATACAATACAATACTTTATTTCCATATATGAATCATACAGAAATTAAAAAAGAACATAAATTAAAACAGAAGACAATAGGGCATTTACTGTGTTAAAAACAGTTTGCTCCTAATCCGTCAGAGTGACTCAATGGGGCCCAGAGCGGCTGCTCTTTCCCATGAAGACCGACCCCTCCCCCTCCCCGTCCCAATCATCTCCATAGCCACCCGGACGGACGGTCGATACATATAAACATCGGCCAACCATCCAAGCCGCCACCAAGGCCGACGACTCGGGCACAGAGAGCTCGGCCTATCCAAAGCGCAGCCACCATAGGAACCATCAAAGAGCCACTCCGACGCCCATACAGTTCCAAGTCTATAATATGGTGTATTTTTATTATTTTGTCAATGTACTGAAGTTACCATAGTTACTAGTGTGTAGCATTACAGTCACGTGGCAAGGGGATAGTTAGCCATACTCCCCTCTTTTCGGTTAGTTCATACATGTATTCATTGCCCCACCTTTGGTGAAAGGTGGCCAGGTGGGTTGATCAAAAAGAAGAATTTCTCTAGACTCGTCAGGTGTCTAAAAAATGGACAAATTTTGTCACGGTCATTAAATAGTCTGTCTCTAAGGTCTTGTCCACTTGGGCATAGGCAAAGAAATTGATATTCATCTTCAACAACTTTATTACTAGAGATACAGCTTTTACACTATCTTTTATCTCGGTCTATTTTCCTGTACCTGCCAGTTCCAATTTCAAGTCTGTGAGCACAGATTCTCATTTTGGTCAATGATTGCCTAAAGTTTTTGTTCTTAATATGTAGTAGATAATTAGCTATATTGTAGGACTGTTCTATATGTTTATAATGAATTAGTTTTTCAGATTCTTGTATTTAACATACTTGACTTTTAATTTATCTTTTACAGCTATGTGGGTTTTTCTGCAGGTGGGGTTAGATGGCAGCTCCCTTTTCAGGATGTTATTTGATTCCATTATAAGAGAGGAGTAGCTATGCCAGCCTATATCCTCAGTCTGCAGTGATTTACTACAAATCATTGCATCATTTAATATTGGCCTGTTTGGGCAGTTCTCTAGGTGAACCAGATAGTTAAGAATTTGTGAATGAATATCAGTACCGTAGTATAGAAAGGACGGATAACCGTAAGTTTTGCTGGGGAAGGTAACTCTTTGTGACGGTAGGTGGCGCCACCAGCTCAAGGTGATGTGGAGGTCATTTACGAGCTTGGTGGGATTCTAGATTAACCTGGGAAGGATGGATAGTTTCATTTGGACCAATCAGCGGTCAAGAAAAAAAAGACAATGAGCGGTCGAACAATCAGTCAATCGATAAGCACCGGGTTTTTCCCTGCCTCGGGAACTTGGGGTCCCCATGGTAGGCTTTATAATGGATCCGTGTACTTTGCTGGAATGCGTGTAGTGTATGTAGGGTAATGAAGGGTCCCCATGGTGTGCTTTCGACGCCGTCCGCGCGTTTATCCGGACGGCCTCGGCCATAGCTGTACACGCAGAGCGTCAATGGACTGTGTTAACGGTAGAGGGTTTGGACGGTAAAAATTCACGCTTTCCCGCGGATAAACTTCGTAAATTTTTCAGGATCACATAATCACCTTCTCAGGAAGACAGGTACAATGTTTTTAGAGACGTAGGCGAATTTATTTCAAAGTTAGCGAGCTTTTGACACCATGATGAGGTGAAATTCGCCCTTTGAAACCAGTGAAATGACAAAAAAATATCAGTTCCCCATAAGTTAGCGATCTGATCTTTTTCACGAAAATAGTATAACCTGCCAAGGGTTAAGTTTAAAGTGGTTTTAGACATCAACTCTCGTGTATTGAAAATTTAGGCGGCTTCGAACATCGCGAAGAAACGCAATTTTGTCTGTCTGGCCGAGAAGGGCCGACGACTTGGGGTCCCCACGCTGTGCTTTCGACGCCGTCCGCGCGTTTATCCGGACGGCCTCGGCCATAGCTGTACACGCATAGCGTCAATGGACTGTGTTAACGGTAGAGGGTTTGGACGGTAAAAATTCACACTTTCCCGTGGATAAACTTCGTAAATTTTTCAGGATCACATAATCACCTTCTCAGGAAGACAGATACAATGTTTTTAGAGATGTAGGCGAATTTATTTCAAAGTTAGCGAGCTTTTGACACCATGATGAGGTGAAATTCGCCCTTTGAAACCAGTGAAATGACAAAAAAATGTCAGTCCCCCATAAGTTAGCGATTTGATTTTTTTCAGGAAAATAGTATAACCTGCCAAGGGTTAAGTTTAAAGTGGTTTTAGACATCAACTCTCGTGTATTGAAAATTTAGGCGGCTTCGAACATCGCGAAGAAACACAATTTTGTCTGTCTGGCCGAGACGGGCCGACGACTTGGGGTCCCCACGGTGTGCTTTCGACGCCGTCCGCGCGTTTATCCGGACGGCCTCGGCCATAGCTGTACACGCATAGCGTCAATGGACTGTGTTACCGGTAGAGGGTTTGGACGGTAAAAATTCACACTTTCCCGTGGATAAACTTCGTAAATCTTTCAGGATCACATAATCACCTTCTCAGGAAGACAGATACAATGTTTTTAGAGACATAGGCGAATTTATTTCAAAGTTAGCGAGCTATTGACACCACGATGAGGTGAAAGTCGCCCTTTGAAACCAGTGAAATGACAAAAAAATGTCAGTCCCCCATAAGTTAGCGATCTGATTTTTTTCAGGAAAATAGTATAACCTGCCAAGGGTTAAGTTTAAAGTGGTTTTAAACATCAACTCTCGTGTATTGAAAATTTAGCCGGCTTCGAACATCGCGAAGAAACACAATTTTGTCTGTCTGGCCGAGCCGAGACGGGCCGACGACTTGGGGTCCCCACGGTGTGCTTTCGACGCCGTCCGCGCGTTTATCCGGACGGCCTCAGCCATAGCCGTACACGCATAGCGTCAATGGACTGTGTTAACGGAAGAGGGTTTGGACGGTAAAAATTCACACTTTCCCGTGGATAAACTTCGTAAATTTTTCAGGGTCACATAATCACCTTCTCAGGAAGACACGTACAATGTTTTTAGAGACGTAGGCGAATTTATTTCAAAGTTAGCGAGCTTTTGACACCATGATGAGGTGAAATTCGCCCTTTGAAACCAGTGAAATGACAAAAAAATGTCAGTCCCCCATAAGTTAGCGATCTGATTTTTTTCAGGAAAATAGTATAACCTGCCAAGGGTTAAGTTTAAAGTGGTTTTAGACATCAACTCTCGTGTATTGAAAATTTAGGCGGCTTCGAACATCGCGAAGAAACACAATTTTGTCTGTCTGGCCGAGACGGGCCGACGACTTGGGGTCCCCACGGTGTGCTTTCGACGCCGTCCGCGCGTTTATCCGGACGGCCTCGGCCATAGCTGTACACGCATAGCGTCAATGGACTGTGTTACCGGTAGAGGGTTTGGACGATAAAAATTCACACTTTCCCGTGGATAAACTTCGTAAATCTTTCAGGATCACATAATCACCTTCTCAGGAAGACAGATACAATGTTTTTAGAGACATATGCGAATTTATTTCAAAGTTAGCGAGTTTTTGACACCACGATGAGGTGGCAATAATCTTCTTCATCCGTCCCAGTCGGGTTTTCGGCCTAAACATTCGTGTCAAACTACACTAACCCAAATAACAGATGAATGGCTCTATCAGCTAGATGAAGGCAATGTTACAGCTTCTGTCTATATTGATCTTAAAAAAGCTTTTGACATGGTGGACCATGATATCCTCCTCCAGAAATTGTCACTCTATCACTTTGATGATTCTGCATTGTCTTGGTTCGGTTCCTATTTGGGCCACCGTCAACAGAAAGTTTCTCTTGGGAAGACTTCTTCCAGACTACGTGATATACAATTTGGTGTTCCACAAGGATCCATCCTAGGTCCACTCTTATTCCTTATTTTCATCAATGATCTTCCATTACATGTTAAAGGTTATACAAAATGGTCTCAAAATCTGCTACTTTTTTGTGCTAAATTGTTGTAGAGGTGATTATATAGACTTGTTTTACATTTTTGTATGTTTTCAAACTGCCCAAGGTTGGAAATAGCAGCAGTAAAGTGCGACGATTCCATGCCCCTTTCAAAACGGCGAAAGCTGTGATCGCTTGACCTGTGACGTCACAACCTGATTACGATCTGGCTCAAATGCCTGTTGTGAGTAGTATAGAAGGAGTCAATTGAGTTAACAGCGCATCACTGCGCATGCGCAGAACCTTGGGTGACGTCAGAAGTGTCGATGTGCGCATGCGTGATGGGTCATGTGGATGGTGGTGGAGGTGGGTGCAAGATGGCGGCCTGTGTGGTGGAGGTGGGTAGGCGGCATGGTGTGGTGGAGGTGGGTGCAAGATGGCGGCCTGTGTGGTGGAGGTGGGTAGGCGGCATGTGTGGTGGAGGTGGGTGCAAGATGGCGGCGTGTGTTTGTATGGTGGTGGGAGGTGGGTGCAAGATGGCGGCCTGTGTGGTGGAGGTGGGTAGGCGGCCTGTGTGGTGGAGGTGGGTGCAAGATGGCGGCGTGTGATTGTATGGTGGTGGGAGGTGGGTGCAAGATGGCGGATTGTAGAAAAACGTATAAAAGGAGTCGATTTTTAGGGTAGGGGTGTATTCATTGCACTACCTTTGCGTAGCACTGTGACTTATTGCAATCTGACTTACCTGACCTGACCTGCCTCCCTGCCTGCCTGCCTGCCTGCTTGCTTCACCTCTAGTCAGTCATCCAGTCTGCTTGCCTACTTGTATCAGCTGTGGAAGAACCTTTTACTTTTTTCACTTTTACCAGTGCAAATTCACCAGACTTTTACACCGTAGCAGTTACTCACCAGCCTGAGCCCATAGTCATGGAGGCAGCCCAGCTAGCGAAGTTTCGAAAGTACCGTGTTCGCCTCATTGATGAAATACAGCATGTGCCTGAACTATGTGATTTCCTTATGGAGGAACACATACTCATGAAAGAGGGTGTGGAAAATATCATGGCGGAGAAAACCCCTTCAGCACAAAACAGAGCTCTCATCGACTCTTTACTGCGCCGTGGCCCCTATGCATTTCTAGTCTTGGTGGCGGGGATGAAGATCACGGGAAATGACGAACTAGCAGATGTACTTGAAGCCGACGACGTTATACAAGATGATCATGATGATATCTTAGTGATGGATACCACCACCGAAGAGCGTACAGCTAGCAAACGTACGCACACTACCCCAGAGAGTACTACACCTACCAAACGTGCTGGACGACCCAAACGACCTCGACTAACACCGTTAGAAATACCTGAGTCAGTGGTTGAGGAGCCAGTAGTACCCCAGGCTGAACAATGTGACTGTTTAACTGTGAAAGAAGAAGTGCAACTTCCTATGTCTGTCCAGGAGATCAATAACCTCATCCAGCAAGCCTACCAGGCAGCTCACGCGGATATTTGGGAGCTCTCACCCTATTTAACTGTGAGTGTGAAAGACGAAGAAGTGCATTTTAATGCAGCGAGCTTTAACGACAGACCCGGTAGGCATATTGCCATGACCTTAGACACCTGGCAAAAACTGGAGACCCTTGATTACGCCATCGATGCAGTTATTCGCGACCAGGGGAGTGACGAAGCGAAATTTCATGTGGGTGACGACATCTTTGTGAGCTGTGCTTATTTCAACGACGAGCTCCTCGTGCATATCCGTAAATGGAGAAAGAGGTTAGATACGCAAGAGCTTGTTGCTTGTCCTCAGGGTGTCACTTTGAAATTAACGGCGTGGCGGAAGTTGCAGAGTCTTGCAAGTACAATTCGTCAAACTCTGACCTACCAGGTGTCTCACTATATTGATCAGAAGTACATCGACACAGTCCTGCATCTAATCATACCTCGCATGGACACTCTTGTACCCTCATACGAGAGCATCACTGAAGCACTACAGGCTGTGACCGAGACGCAAATTGCCCTGGGAGTGGAAGCTGCCTGCCCTCCCAAAATTCCACGTGAAGAGATTATTACGTACATCTATGTGCACCAGGGACGGAAAGACGATGATGAGTTCAAACAAGTCTTGTTGGAGAACTATTGAACAATCAGAACAAGTGTTGAAAAACATTTTACCGTATTCCTACACACATTTATTGAAGTGGCTTGAGAGCGTATAATTATATTAAAAATTCATAGTTTTTTTACTGTTAATTGTATTAAAAATTTAATACCCTTGTGAACACGTTCATTCTATTTGTGTTAATAAAAATAGTAGAAAATTAAAAAAAAAAAAATGCTTGTTAGTGTTCATTCTATTGCTTGTTAGTGTTCATTCTTTTTTTAAATTGCGCACAAGGCCGATATGTCAACCTCACATCCAGTCCATTAGATGCCCCTTCATGAATGCTTCACATTGATACCTCACTCCATCCCATCGGTCCACTAGGGGCTCCCCTAGCTCCAAAAAGGCTATTTTCATACCCTTCGGCCACCGCGCATGCGCAGAATCACCCTAATTAACCCCACACCCAGTCCATCAGATGCCCCTTCACATAAGCTTCACTTTGATACCTTACTCGATCCCATTGGGCCATTAGGGGTTCTCCTAGCTCCAAAACGTCTATTTCCATACCCTTCGGCCACCGCGCATGCGCAGAATGCCGATAGTTCAATCCCACACCCAGCCCATTAGATGCCCCTTCACATAAGCTTCAATTTGATACCTCACTCGACCCCACTGGTCCATTTTTAAAAAAAAAAAAATTTGGCTATCCCCTAGCTCCAAAACGTCTATTTCCATACCTTTCGGCCACCGCGCATGCGCAGAATGCCGATAGTTCAATCCCACACCCAGCCCATTAGATGCCCCTTCACATAAGCTTCAATTTGATACCTCACTCGACCCATTGGTCCATTTTTAAAAAAAAAAAATTGGGCTATTCCATCAACCTTCCTTACCCCTTGTCCCCCCTTCCAATTTCCCCTTTTCACCCTTTTTTTCAATAATTTCAATTTTTAATTGTTAAAAAAACATAGAAAATGAAAAAGATTTTTTTTGGCTCCATGAATCTTTTTTTCCTTTTTTATTAAATTTTAAAAAAAAATTGTAAAAAAAATTTAAAAAATTTTTTCTTTGAGGAGAGGATGATGGGAGTTGGTGTTAATTTTTTGTGCTTTTTTGATAGAAGTTTCCTCTTCCGGAAAGATGGGTTGGCCCTGAAAAGGGCCTTTGAAAGTGTTACACGACACTTATGCGCGGTATATTCTCTTTACCCCTCCCACATGCTTCCTGCATATGGGGCACTTTATTTTTAGATGCTCCTCCCCTGCGTCAACGCAGCGGCACATGGCGCCTTCACACGACAGTGTTACCCAACAATCTTTACATAGGCACAGATGTCCACACGGTAATACAGCGTACAAGCTCTCCTCATCTGTACAGATACTACATCGTGTTTTTTTTTCTTCTATATGTCGTTCTTTGTTCTGTCTGGAAATCTCCGCCTCCATGACATTCATGTCTTCCCGCATGGCGTTAATCCGTTCGTTGAGGCGGGTTACCTCGGCTTCGCCCCAAGAGCATGGTTGTGGTGTTTCGGCAGCCGAAGTCGTTGGAGTTTCGGCAGGCGACGTTGTTGCAAGTCTATTGCTATTTAACCATGCACGGTCTTCAGCCGAAGTCGTTATACTGGGAGTTTCGGCAGGCGACGTCGTTGTTGTTGTTGTTGTAGTTGGTCTATTGCTATTTAACCATGCAAGGTCTTGTCCGTTTTCCCCATCAGTTATATCACCGTCGGATTCTTCTTCTATGGTCACCATCGTGCTAATTTCTTGGTCTTGTTGTTGACTTTCAGCCTTTGCAACCGTCTATCCTCTTCTGCTCTTACATCTCGCCGGAGTTGTTCCGCAAGTTCTTCTGTACTGCGTCTTAACGTGGTTTCGTCTTCAATAACCCTCTGAAAACTTGTGATTATCGTTAATCCACCATCTTCTTCACTGCTAACCACCTCTCTGTGTTCTGTAGCAGCATTTCTAGGATCTGTAGGGGGATGGTGGGTGAACAGGGGTCGTCGTCTTCTTGAACTCATGATTGTATTTGTGAATAAATGTCAATATACTACCCGTTATTTATAGTCTAGTCGGCTGTGTGTGGTGGGAGGTGGGTGCAAGATGGCGGCATGTGTGGTGGGAGGTGGGTGCAAAATGTCGGTATGTGTGGTGGGAGGTGGGTGCAAGATGGCGGCCGGTGTCAGTCAGTGCAATATGGTGGTATCTGCTAAAAATTTTTGGTGTAAAAAATCGCTAAATTCATTAAAAATAACGGCATAGTCTAGCGCTAGGCGGCTAAAATTTTTTAAATACTACACCATAACTTGCCTGAGTTTAATTGGAAATAAAAATTATACGTGCCCTGACATTGGTGGTATCTGCTAAAAAATTTTTGGTGTAAAAAATCGCTAAATTTATTAAAAATAACGGTATAGTCTAGCGCTAGGCGGCTAAAATTATTTAAAATACTATACCATAACTTGCCTGAGTTTAATTGGAAATAAAATTTATACGTGCCCTGATTTATTGTAAAATAACAGCCGTTTATAATTGGAAAAGAAACACAAATATATTTTTGTTGAGCGTAGCAGACGACACAGCTAGAGTGCTTTCGATACGGTCCGTGCTTTTTACACTATAAATAGTGTGCAGTATTTTTTCAGTCATTCACAATTAGCCTCAGTGCCCAGTCATGGAGCCACTCATGGATATTGATATACCAGACATCATCCCAAATGCTGACAATGAAGTACAACTGCTTGGGAATATCATTAATATTGTACAGGACGAACCCTGGTTAGATGATATAATGAAAGATTTATTTCCAACACCTCAACCCCGGAACTACTCCCCAGAAACATCGCAGCTTAGTAATTTCTTCGCTCTAGCAGCCTCACCGGCTGTTACTCCAGACGAATACCAATGTTTTGACAACATAGACCAGATGTTAGAAACGATGATCATGAAACCACACAGCCCTCAAGCTAAAGAAAAAGATGGAACCTCTACAGATGGAACCTCCACAGATGGAAGCACTACAGATGGAACCCATACAGAACAAGGACAAGATGCGGAAGAAAAGACTACAGTACTCCAAAAAAAAGAAAAGAGTCCAGAAAAAAGAGAGACGAAAGACTTAAGAAGAACAACAAAGAGGATAGACGCGAGAAAAAACAGAAAAGATGACAGAATCTATAGGGATCGACAACAGGACAGAAAACACAGGAAAGATGCAAGGAAGAACAGGATAAGAGAGAATACCCGGAAAATAAGCCAAAAAGAAAATCAAGACGAGATGTGCTACGTTTGGGCCATAGCAACAACAACACTGGGGTGCAACAGAGAACGTCAGGCAGCCTTATATTTATCCTGCGTGGAATGCACTAACCAATTTGCGAAATATGGTATCCATCCCTGCGGACACCAAGCTTTATGCGAAACTTGTATTCAACGATACGCGCAAATACCAACGTGCACCCAGGCTAATAAACCCCGAGTGTGTCAATTGATTCCTTTGACATGTCCCGTATGTACGGACAGAAAACAACGTGCCCTGTCAACGATGTAATGCCTTATTACATATCTGAAACGGTTATTTTTATAACCACCCATCTTTTCCGGAAGGGGAAACTTCTATCAAAAAAAGCACATTATAACACCAGATTCCCACACACATATCCCTGTGCTATAAATTGTCCGTCCCCGTTATGATTCGGGGCTGTTATATATCAAAATAAAAAAATAAAATGTCAGTCCGTTATCGTTCAGACTGTATTATTAATTAAATGGGAGAGAGAAAAAATCTGTGTTTATAAGAGAGAGAGATTAGTCCTCACAAGGACTTTTGATATAGGACAGGGGTTGTTTTTTTTGGTGTTGCAGTTTTGCTAATAAAAAATAAAAAAAGGGTGGGGGATGTATGCTTTGAAATTGGTGTGCCAAGTTAGAAGCTTCCTCTTTCGAAGTATTGGTTCGCTCTGAAAAGAGCGGTTAGGATCAATTTTTTCCCCTGTTTTTCTTCAGGGTGGGGAGTGGCTTACTCCCCCATCTGACTCACAGAGAAGTACCGGTAGGGACTCACGCCATCTTCATCTACATCCGGCGTGAGGGGGTGCCCATCCACGAAGATGGCGGCGGCCATGGTGGGTGGAGGTGCTTCCCAAATTATGAGGGGCTCGTCGTCTTCCAGGGGGGAGGGCAGGTCGTCTTCCAGGGGGAAGGGTGGTACATCCTCATCCTGGGGCTGGGGGAACATTCTCTCTTCCATCACGTTTTCGATGGGGAATTCCTCATCCCGGGGCGCAGTACTTGGCTGGAGCACTGTTGTTGCCGGAGGAGGGGTGGGGAGCATTTCTTCTTCCATTACTCGCTGTAATAGGTTGAACCACCCCTCCTCGTTGATGGTGGTTCTTGCGGCATTCAATAACGCCCGAACATTATTCGCCGTGCTGATGTGCCTTGCTTGTACTCCGCCCAGTAGCATCGCCTCCCACCCCGCAAATTCTCCCATCCAGAACTGCTTGATATCTCGGATCATGGCCCGCTTTTTTCGTCTGCTTAACTTCGGTACTTCTCCTCCATTTTGCTTCGTGGTGGACATCTTGGTTGGCTTCATATTTCTCTTCTGATATAGCATTGAAAAAGTTTTCGAATAGCCCGCTTCAAGCGGACCGCTATATATATAGACAAAGCGCGGACGTGGTTGAACTTGTTGGATTCTAGGTTTTTCTGGAGTACGTTGAAAAATCGGTGTGTGTTTCTTTCTCAATTATAAAAGGCTGTGATTCGACAATAAATGTCAGGCCCCGTATACATTTTATTTCCAATTAAACTTAGATAATTCATGATGTAGTATTTAAAAAAATTAGCCGCCTAGCGCTAAACTACACCGTTATTTAATGAATTTTAGCGAATTTTACACGCGTAATGTTAAAGTACGGAAGTACGGGAAAACCGGTACATTGAAAATAAATTAATTTTCCGGGTTAAAAATACATGAAGACTATCACTTACAACCTTATACTAGTTCCCTGAAAATTCCAGCGGGTTTATCGAAAGAGAACTCTAGAAAATTATAAAAACATACCCTTGGTTTCACGGCAACAAAAACAATCTACGCAGTTCCGATTGGATTTTGTGGCAAAAAAATGGGACGCAACTCTGTTGTGACAGCACACATTTTTTTGTTTCAATTAATGCTATTTCGTAATTTATTAAATGTGTTTGTCGTATGAATTACATTGTTTTATTGAGGTAGCATTATGAAAAGGATGTGGGCTACCTATTTCAGTAATTGTTTTATTGAATTAACGTTTCCTTAAATTTATAAGCTGTCTCAAAAAATGGGGCACACAGTTTAGCATTTAAAAAATACCTTCACGTACGTATAGCCTCTATTACCTATATAGTATGGCTTTGCAAGTATCGGGTTTTGCTATTTCAGAGCACTATGGATTGTTCTGGTAATTATAATGACTTGTTATTATATCTCAGCAATGATATTATTTTATTTTATCATGTTAATTACTCAAGAATATCAATTTATGCACTCTGGGAGCGCCTACAAAAAAAATTGCATTGTTAATTTAATTATTTTCTCAGGGTATGAATTTTTTTATTTACAATTTTTACTCAAATTAGCAAGAATCGATATATATAAATTTTTGCCTGGCGGGTATTTTTGTCATTCATCATTATGGCAGCGCCGGGCAAGGAGCTCGCTTTCTTTCAACTGACGTCTGAAGTGATTCTCATCGTGTATGATCATGAATTGCAGCTCATCAAAGAACATCCTATAGAAGTGAAATTATGTTTAAGTTTAGCAGGCTGGGCTCTATTGACACGCATGTTACAGGGCAAAGAACCCGAAGTGGATTTTCTGCATGTCGGAGTCGGTGTCTACCTACGGAGTGGGAGAGATGGTTCTTTTTTTCTGCGGCTAGAACAATGTGGGGGTGGCGCTATTGTACTTTGGCCGGCATTATGGCAGGCGCTGAAAGCTATTATTACCGAGGTCCATGACGTACTGTATCCTGAAGCTAATTCGGTCGCTACCCGTACGCTTACCCCGGATTGTACCTTATTGTTATATCCCCAACGCGTCGAGCTCATTGATGACGATAGCCGGTGTTGGTGCACGTCTGAACCAGCGCGTGTGTCTTTATCTCCCGAAGGCTGGAATACCTTGAAACGTGTGTTATTCGGTGATCTCGACGGGGATAGTATTCACCTGTGTGGCGATGTGTACATTTTCCGCGGACCTTATTTTGCCCGACTTATCTGTCTCAAGCGAGGAGGATTTACTCTGGACCCCGATCTATGGACGGCTTTGCAACAAGTAGTGCCCGTGGTCGATGAAGTACTCTCTCCACAGGAGCCGTCGCCTCTCACAGAATAGTACCTGACCCTATAAATACAGGGGATGAGACAGAGTGTGTATCATTCTCCGTTCGACATTTAGAGCAAGCATGTCACTACGAGCTATCCTGCCTCTTACACCTTACCAGGTGGGATTATACGTTTATGAAGATTATGTCACCCTGGTGGAAGACGGTGGAGCTATTTGCTGGGCACGCGCTGAGACTTTATCGAATACGGTGACACTACAGCGTGATGGCTGGACTAAATTTAAACGGGTGTTGAGCGGTGAATTGGACGGACACCTCATCCACATGGACAATGCCATTTACGTATACCGTACCGCCCTCTTCCCATGGGTGGGCCGCTACCAAGACCATGCGCGAAGTATCCTCCTAACTCCCACTCTGTGGTCAGCCTTGGAGAAAATAGTGCCTATTGTGGACCAGTTGTTTACACCGGACGACCGATCACCCGACCAGTTAGCGTGGGCTCGTGCTATAGAAGACGCGCTAGCTGAACCTCATGAAAAACTACAATCCGATACTACAGTCGGGGAAAGTCCTATATCTATAGAATGCACAGAGGCTAGAGTGTCAGTGTCACCCGATGAAGCGACCCACACACATGACGGGGACGACCCAGAACGATGAAGGGTAATAAGAAGACCGTGATGCGGCGGTCCCGAAAAAAGGAGAAAAAGGCGTCTACAGTGATTATTACATTTGTATTACAATCCTACGAGTCCAGCCGCGTATAGCGCTGTGGGAGCGCTAGCTCGAGCGGCCCATTCTCAAGGCATTAGTCGAACTGAAGTTCGAGACTGGTTAAAAACCCAAGACACCTATAGTTTACATCGAGCTGCCCGACGTCATTTTCGCCGTAACCGGGTGATCGTAGGCGGTATAGACGCGCAATGGCAAGCGGATTTAGTGGACATGAGTCGATTTGCACCTCACAATGATGGACATCGGTACATATTGACCTGTATCGATATTTTATCCAAGTATGCCTGGGTACTACCCATTCGCACCAAAACAGGAGAGAATCTCATAGGAGCGTTTCAGCAGATTTTCAAGACGGGGCGCAAACCTCTTTATTTGCAAACGGATGAAGGCACAGAATTTCTCAACAGACCCTTTCAAGCCTTTCTTAAGAAACAGAAGGTATTTTTCTTTCATACGTACAACGAGACGAAAGCTTCGGTAGTGGAACGCTTCAATCGCACCTTCAAAGGACGCATGTACAAGTATTTTACTGCCCAAAACACTCGACGCTACATCGATGTATTACCTCAACTGGTCCAAGGCTACAATCGCGCCTATCATCGCAGTATCCAGCGAGCTCCCCGTGATGTGACAGAACGCAACGAACATCAAGTGCGTGCTACGCTGTACTCATCCAGTCCATCACTGACGGCACCCCGTTACAAACGTGGAGATGTAGTGCGGATCAGTAAAGTGAAAGGCCAATTTGAGAAAAGTTACTTGCCCAACTGGAGTGACGAGCACTTTGTCATCGTTCGCCATAAACCTCGACAGCCACACGTCTATCAACTGGAAGATCTACAAGGAGAGAGACTGCAAGGCACGTTTTACGAGGCAGAATTACAACCCATAGTGAAAACACCGAAAGACTACTACACGGTGGAAAAGATTTTGAAAACGGAGCGTCGACGTGGCATTCCCTATCATTTCGTCAAATGGCAAGGATGGCCTCGTTCGTTTAATTCCTGGGTGTCCGGCCGTGACATGAAACGTCTATAAATTCTAACCCCTATCACCACCCGCCTTCAGTGTAGGATTGTACTATGGATAGTACACGTCTACCCTTATTGTTACGAACTCGAAAAGCACAAGTCGGTACTGTGTTGTGTCTAGTAGTGGTTCTGGGTACGTTATTTACAGGCGTGTTCTACGATTTGTCGTACGTGATATCCTGTTTCAACAACCTGCGTTCTCAGTCATCCACCACTTCGACCACCACCACCACCACGACGACCACACTGCCTACACCAGCCAAGACGTCAAGGGTTCACCACGTATCAACCCAGACACCCACGTTTCTATCCAAGACGTCGTCTACTCCAGCCATCACCACGTTACCCTTTACCCGCTACATCCAGCCACCCACGACGACTCCACGTGATCTTCCGTCATCCCTGAGAAGCGACGACGAGCCTTCCACTTCACCACCCTCTAGTACCACCACCACCACGACGCCGCTAAAAATATTTGCAGTGGATTCCCGTGAATCACAACGTTTACCACGACAACGGTATCCATTCGAGTACGATCCCCGGCGGTATCCACGACAACTGGGGTGGGCTTCTAACCGTCGAGCGCAAATCACCAAATAAAGAAAAAACTATGGACCCTCGGTGGCAGCATCCTTTCACGTGCCTCATCGCTGGACCGACAGGGTCGGGAAAAACACACTTCGTTCAACGTCTCATCCAACACGGGTCAGCCCTGATTTCACCGCCTCTAGCTCGCATCCTGTGGTGTTATGGCGCTTGGCAACCCGCGTACGAGGCACTGGCCCGTGTCCCGGGACTCACCTTAGTGGAAGGCTTACCTCCTGAGGATACACCCCAAGACACCTTGGTGGTGGTGGACGATCTCATGACGGAAACGGACAGTCGAATCACCCGTCTCTTTACCAAAGGCAGCCATCATCGTCGATTGAGCATCATCTACATCGTACAGAATCTCTTCAGTAAGAACAAAGAGCACAGGAACATTAGTTTGAATGCTCAGTATGTGGTGTTATTCAAAAACCCCAGAGACGCTTCACAAATTACCCACCTGGCTCAACAGATGTACCCTAAAAACACGGCCTTTGTACGAGAAGCCTTTGAAGATGCTACCCAACCCGCTCACGGGTATCTACTCATCGACTTGAAACAAGACACGCCCTCACCCCTTCGATTGCGTACCCTGATTTTTCCCGGCGAGATACAGACGGTGTACACACCCAAATGAGTAAAGAAAGAGGATAAAAGATAAAAGAAGAAGACAACGCACTCTAGCCCTCATTCCTCATCATGTCTGCACGCGTACGCAAGCACGCGGCGGCCTTGCGCGTATTACGCAGCGCGCCACCGGAGGTGGGCCGGGCCCTGGTGCGCGGCGCGGATCCCGACTTGGTACGGTGTTTGTGTGAAGTAGCCCATAATGTGTTAAAAGGCAATGTTCCACTCAGTCCTCTGCAGAAAGGGAAATTGCAACGGCACAAGGCGGGTCTCCGAACGTTGGTCAAGAAAACGGGCAGTGTGAAGAAAAAGAAACAGGTGTTACAGCGAGGTGGATTTCTCGGCGCACTCCTCGCTCCCTTAGCCGCTACTGTACTGGGCCCGTTATTAGGCTCCATCTTGGGACGCTAACATGGAACATACGAAAAAAATGATGCTGGTCGAACCTCGACTGTTACAGAGTTTGCAATCCCCCTATCCCGTACCGGCCACAGTGCAACAACTCCAGTCTCTGGATGAAGAGATGAATAGTATACTGCAACGTCGACTCCCCGATCACGAGAAAATTCAACTCTACCATCATACGCTGAACCAGTACCAGACGTTTATGGATCAATATAGAGGCGGGAGTACACCACCACCACTACCTACCACCACCACCACGCCCACCACACTGACATCTCCATCACTACTACCCTCACCTGAGCTGGAAGAGGAAGTGTTGACCAGTGTGCCTAAAGCCTTCAAGACCAAGGCCCGTTTATTGTTGGACCGGGTGAAACAGAATGCCGATATGAGTTGGAATGCTGAAGGAAAACTACTGATTCGCAACAAAGTGGTGCCGGGGTCTCATATGACCGATTTGATCAACGATATGGTCCGTTCTCGCAAACACTCTAATCCTCCGGGCTGGGAAGTCTTTGCTCAGGGATTAAAAGACACGCACATCCCTCAAGAATTGGTAGGGAATCCTAACCGTTGGGCCTTTATGCAGCAATCGAACACCCGTCACCAACCTCCACCACACCCCTCTGCCTCTTGGGCCCCCATGTCACCGCCCAAAACACCACAACAACGAGGACGACGGGGACGTACCTCACGATCTAAGTCACCGCGACGATCACAACGCCCAGGTAAGGCGCCCAAGGCCTGGGAATCCTACTACTAACTTCTATAAAAACCCGGTGCAGAAGCCAGAACAACTCAGTCGTCGTCGTCATGTTTTACCTGACGTTGCCCAGTAATAGTTCACTCGACGTGTTTCCTGACAACACCTTGACCAAGTATGTCACTCAATTACCCCAACCGTTACATTTACCTGGACGATGGGAATGTGGACTGGTGGATATTCAATACCCTTACTCATGGTACAACGTACAAGACCGAGAAATATGGTACGAAGTGGTCTACGAAGATAAAATCTACAGACTCACTCTCCCCGAAGGCCAATACGATACGCCCAAGAAGTTCATACAGGGTCTGATGAGCTTGTTGGAGTACAAGGTTCTAAAGGAGGCCTCGGATGATGCAACACGCCTGATAGCCTTTCGCTTCAAGTCAAACGTGTTCTTCGATGTCAACGTACACAACGACAAAAGCACTATCATGCTGAGCCCTAACGTGGCTGTGAAACTCAGTCCTACACTACAGCATATGTTACGGCTGCCTAAGAGCCTCTACAAGGGTGCCACCATTGACAACGGTACGCATTTGATGGATATGAAAGTAGGTATGTACGGACTGTACGTCTACTCGGATGCCGTGGACAGCCATATTGTGGGTGATGTGAACACACCTCTGTTACGGGTGGTGCCCATTAGCAAGACGTATGGCGATCAAGTCACCCACAGTTTCAACCCTATAATGTACCTGCCCGTACGACATACCGATATCAACACGATCACGGTGGATATAAGAGATGACACGGGACGCCCGATCCCATTCGAACGAGGAAAAGTGGTGCTGACACTTGCTTTCCAACAAACCCGCTCTCCTCACTTCGTATAATGTACGTGCCTTACCAGTGCCATACGCCCAGCTATGCCGACTACTACAAGAAACAAACGGGAGGAAGCTTGCCCATGTTTAGCGGGGCACGCATGCAACGAGGTCACGGATTGGGAAACATACTGGGCAGCATTGTGAAAACGTTTTTACCCATGGTGACACGGGGTGTGAAAGCGGTGGGGAAACAAGCGGTACGCAGTGGATTGCGCGTGGCCGGTGATGTGATGGAAGGCACAGCACCCCGACAAGCCTTCAAACGACGCGCTAAAGAAGCCGGGGGCGTCTTGATCGCCAAAGCCCTTAAAAGACAAAGGCCGACACAGCCAAGATTCATTCAACGTCCAACACACCGACGACGCACACCCCAGAGGAGGAGGACTAAGCCCCAGAAGAAAAAGAAGAAGAGAAGTAATAGTAGGAGAGACATCTTCGCATAATGGCATTCATTCACTCCGAGTCGTGTCCGTCTACCAACAGTGAATTGGATTTGTGGACTATTCCACCCACCCAAACCAGTGTAGCCGAAGGACGTTGGGTAGAACATCGACCCCTGGCTAGCCTGACGGGGATGGGTCCCGTGGAATTTACCATTGAAAACAAAGATACGGCCTACCTGGATTTAGCCCACACCTACTTGTACGTCAAAGCCAAAATAACGAGCCTGGACGGGACAGACATAGCGGCCGATGCGAAAGTAGGCCCGGTGAATCTTTGGCTGCACTCCTTGTTCCAACAGGTGGATATAAGTCTGAACGATAGACTCATCAGTACGTCCACCAATACGTACCCGTACCGAGCCTACTTGGAGACGCTGTTGTCGTACGGCACTGATGCCAAAACATGACACTTACAAGCTGCGATGTACTTCAGGGATATGCCCGGATACCTGGACAACCTAACCGGTGGCAATAGTGGGTTCGTCACACGCAAAAGAATGACAGCCGAAAGCAAGTCCGTCGATATGATGGGACGACTGCACGCCGATCTGTTCCTGCAAGACCGCTACATGATGAACGGTGTATCCATCAAGATCAAGTTGATCCGTTCCTTACCTGCGTTCGCCTTAATGGCCGTTGGGAATGGAGATATCCATTACAACATCGTCATTGAAGATGCAGCCCTGTTTGTCCGTACGGTAGATTTGCAACAGGGCGTGTTGCTGAGTCACATGGAAGCCTTATCGAAAAAATCAGCCCTGTACCCCATCCGACGCGTACACACCAAGGTGTTCTCTGTGCCAGCAGGTACGATGATGGCCAATCGTGAAAATTTATTTCTAGGGGATCTGCCTAAACGTCTTACCCTGGCGTGTGTGACCAACACCGCATTCAATGGAAATTGGGCTGAGAATCCGTTCAAATTTGAACATTTCAACATCAACTTTGTGGCACTGCACGTGGCCGGCCATCAAATTCCAGCCCGGCCATTACAACCGGACTTTACTAGCGGAAACTATGTGCGGACCTACCTGAACCTATTTACAGCCACAGGACAAAACAACCAGGACGAAGGCAATACCATCAGTCGACAAGACTTTAGCCATGGGTACACATTGTTCGCCTTTGACCTTACCCCCACCTTGGAACACGATCATCAACTGGCTTTGCTGAAGAAAGAAAATCTACGGTTGGAACTGCGTTTCGCCAAATCTCTAGACAACACCATTAACGTGATTTGCTACGCCGAGTTTGATAACGTCATCAGCGTGGATCAGCAAAGAAACGTGCTGTGTGACTTCTCCACCTAACATGGATACAGAGCAGCTGATGAACATACTCCAGCGAGATCCCAAGATCCCCTTTCGAGGTGTGTTTCCACGCAATGTGTTTCCCACCCACTCCACCACCCCCGCAGCCTACATCCTGAATACAGACACGAGGAGTCGACCCGGTGAACATTGGATAGCTGTGTACGTGGACACCCAAGGCCAAGGCGAATACTTTGATTCCTACGGACTTGCACCCTTACATGACGATTTGGTGAAATTCATGGACGTCTCTACTACAATGTGGCGTTGGAATACGCAAAGATTACAAGGCCCCTTGAGTAGTGTGTGCGGACAGTACTGTGTGTTTTATCTCCCTCACCGGAGTAGAGGACATTCTATGCCCACCATTGTACATATGTTTGATGATTATTGTCAAGCCGAAGACCGTGATGTCCTCGTCTATGACTGGACGGCCTCTCGTTTTAATGTGCATGCGCCATTTCTCTGGTTAACTTAAAAAATGTACTGCGCGCGCGCAGACCACTTGTTTATTGTTATTGTTATGACGTTGTTGTTCTGACGTTCTGTTGAATAAAAGATGAAAAAACACAAAAAATGATTTGACTTTCTCTTTTTATTTAAGTCAACAAGAAAGGATTAGACTATATATACAAATAGAATACAGGGTACACATAGTAGGGGTTAAGGTACAAAAAAAGTTCTGTCAGGAGTAGGATTCGAACCTACGACAGCAATCGCCGACCCGCATTTACACACAGGCGCCTTAGACCACTCGGCCATCCTGACTTTTACATTTGTGTATCAACAGTTATAGTTCGACATTGTTTTTACAAGTCCAAGTAAGTGGTGCTCACACCGTCGGCCAACACTTTTCGTTTGGGGTAAAAGAAAGTAAAGGCGTCTCGTTGCTGGATATAGGTGCGCATCTGGTGGTCGACGACCCGGAATCCTCTGTTAGTGCCACTCGCACTGGCCTGGCTTTGCAACACGCCCAGGTAGAGAGCTTTGTCGATGGCAGGGTCACGTCGGTTGACGCCTTTACAACTAAACTTATTTTCCCCTCCTCCATCTCCTCCGTAACAGTAGTAGGTCTTAGAGGAGAGCGCAATCATAGCATCCCCGCTCCACTCTAGTTTAAACAGACCGGGTGTCCGCTTGTCGTAGGTGTAGTGATCGCGTCGGGGTAACCACTGGTCCCGTTCCGCCTCATATTGTGCACGTAACTCGGGTTTGACGAGTGACTCCCAGTCCGGGTTGGAAACGGCCATGTAGGCCGAGTCGGTGTCCATTTCCATGAGTTGCCAGTCTGATGGATTAAAATACACACCCATAAAATCGTATATGAATTCCAGCATCCTCAGCTTGGCCACCTGATAGACCATACATCCAATCTGCAGGGGTAAGTTGTACCGGATAGTCTTCTTGGCTGAAGTGACTTCATAGGTGTCGTCATCGATCACCTCCACGGACCGAAACAGAGGAGAATTCACTTTTTTGCGGGCTTGGGTAGTAATACAAATGTTCACGTTGACGTGCTTATCCTGGTTCGTTACCGTTTTTCCGTAATAACCATTGCCAGTGAGCTTCCAAGATTCAGCGATGATGGCCTGACTCGGGTATTCATCACCTTGACGACGGGCCGACGTCACGAGGTCGGCATTCTCCGCAAAACAAGCCTCAGGTACGTACTGTATCACTTGATATATTTGAGTAATTTCCAAACCGTGGTTCATGTACCACTGTAGTAAGGAGGTGCCCAGCAAGATTTTCTCGGCCCACATACTTCCAATCAACATGCGGCGAGGTTTAGGCAAACACTCGTGTTGCTCCGCATAGGCGCCCATGGTCTCTCCAATGTCAGCCCGACCCACCAGCGTGTTCTTGAAGATAGGCGGACACTGGGCGAAGAGGGGCTTGAGAGTGTCGGGAACATGCAAATCACATTCTACAAAGCCGTAGAGCTGCCCCGAACGAATGGCGTCCAACATCTGTGGCAGACTCAGCAGTCGCCGACGACTCAAGGGGTACTCACGTTCTTTTAGGAACCGTTGTAAATGGGGCAGGGCCTGGCACATCGTGTGAAATTCACACTCCCACATCTCAATCAGATGGTATCCTCGCTCTTTCACATAATCTCCGTTGGCCACTACTTCTTCCCGTAATTCTTGCGGTGTTTTTCCACGTCGCTCATTGAAGCGTCCAGCGCTGAAATGACATTCGTGGCCGTGCCAGTAACAGCCATAAAACTGGAAAACGGTCGGTGTTCCTTGTACAAGGGCAAACCCATCGACGGGGAGTCGGCGATCTCCTATCCGCTTCTCTGTGGCGTTGGTCTGGTGACGAATATAAATTCCCCGTCGATAGGCTTCCCAGTCTAACCACTGGTCGGCAAGATGTTTGTACGGTGTCCGTTGAGGTGTGAAATGTTGACCGTCTGCCCACCAACGCGTATAATGCCCGCTGGGCATGGGTTGGGCCAGCGACCACAAGTACAAGGCATTGGCGTCAAATCCAATGATTTTGGCACAGGGTTTCCCACTGGGCAGAGTAGTCACATCCTTCTCATGGTAGCGGTGAAAAATAAGGCTAGGGCCACCCACAATGTTCTGCTTCAGACATTCATGCATGTCTGCATCTTTTTGCTGAACCAGTGAAAAGTACGTAGGACACTCTTGAAAAAGAGGGCGAAGCGCTACACCTGGTAAACTCAAGCACTCCTTGAAGATGTCCACTTGCATTTGGCGACGAAAGAGTTGCACCATTTTTTCGGCCGCTTCGAGGAAAGGAACCACATCTAGGTTGTTATACCACACCAGGAAATCTCGCAACGTCTTCATGCTGTGGCAGTTCCACACTTGTTGGAGTTCGATGTAGGTGGCCTCCGGCAGAGCTTCCCCTTTCAGGTCATTGTAAAACGCTTCCCGGGGTGGCAACTGGGTGTCTTCTAAGCGGTCCAGGCTCGTCATATAGGTGTAAGGAAAGTAACCTTTGGTTTGTGCACAGTTATAGGCCTTGACCCACTCATCATAGCTACAATTAGGAGCTAAATAGTTCCGTACATCGAGAAAATGCAGTGATGTGGTAGTGAGGGCCATATGGTTATTGATCTTCTTGATCACCGACTTGAGGGTATCGGACTGCGCCAAGTAAGGGTAGAGAAATTCCTTTACCATGTTCAAGTCGTATCGCCCCGAATTGAAGCCGAGCACCGGTAACTGGCCTAGGTATTGTAGGAACCGTAACTTCAATTTCGCCGCATACGGTTTCGGTAAAGGGACATCCTGCGACTGCAGAGGCTGCGACTGGGATTGCGGCTCCGACTCGGACTCGGACTCTTCATTGTCGCTGAACGCTACACCGGGTACAGGAATGCGGTCGTCCAGCTGGGCCAGTACGTGCTCGAACTTGGCCACCAACAATTCCGTACTGGCCGCACTGACTTCCTCTAAATACTCCATCATACGGGTGATCAACTCATGGGATTCCCCCGTGGACACGAAACACACCGGAGCAGCGTCATAGCCAGGTACGTTGCTGGAAATACTGACACTCAAAGGGATATGGCGCTGCGTCCACTGCGTTTTCGCTGAAAACATGTCCATGGGCTCCAACAGGGCCTCAAAATCGTAACACGCCCGGTAGGGAAAATAACGATCCTCTTCCGGTATCATCACACCCTCATCGGCCAGTTCCTGGAAAATAGTTGGCGTATTATGATACACTCCACCCGGATATACTCGCTTGACACTGTTGTCACAGATTTTCTCGTGGCGCTGTAAGTTGTAAGACTGTTTAAACACACGATGGCATTGGGCACAACTGAAAGACTGAGCGTACTGGCTCATATTGTTAATGAGCGAAAAATGACTCACGCCATTATCGTCGAACACATTGACTTTCATCGTAGCAGCATACCGTTCTGTTGATCGCCGAACCAATTCAGCCACAAATGTATCCTCCTCCTCGCATTGTAATCGATAAACAAAGATATTAATACCGAACAGTGTTTCCACGTCATCCAAATTCTTAAACGGCACTCCACGGAAGTGCCGCTTATCCAAGTCTTGCTGCTCTAAATACTCTTCCCAATAGCCATCGGCCACTGTGTCACAAGCCTTGGGGTCACACTCGTCCAGATGCACGGCCAAACACCGAAACAGACATTTCCGGTCTTTGTAGGGCCCCTTTATCCCTGCTGTTAATGCATACAGACCGTGTCGATGAAGCAACCACGGAGGGAGTAGTACAGGAGCACCGATCGGGTGATCTCTCATTTTCGTGATGAAAAATGTGACGTTAGTCACCATTTCCACAAGCCATTGGGTATTGGGGCGTTGCAACCGAGCCCATTCCAATGGATCCAACGTAGTGAGTTGGTCGATGAGTGGCTCCAGAGAAATCGCATCCGTCACCGTGAACGGCTGATCAAACACATAGGTATTATTGCTGGGATAATAATACCGCAGCTGGTCCGTCTCCTTGTGCCGTAAAATGTACCCGAATGTCATATTCAACTTGAACGCTGTCACCTGATCTTTGAAAATGTTCTCGGCATAGGTAGACAGATACGTGAGGTCCTCCAGCCGAAAATTGTACAAGTCCAAAAGACGACGGTCACGGTGATAACAATGGCGTATGGTGGGCCAGTGTCGTTGATAAATGTCCCTGACACGCTCATCTTCAGGCAAGACTTCAACCGGAGGTGCTGCTGGGTCCCAGGGAAAATCTTCTCCACGTCTCATGCTTTTCGTCTCATACAAACGGATAGGCAAGCAGGCAGGCAGGCAGGGAGGCAGGTCAGGTCAGGTAAGTCAGATTGCAATGAATACACCCCTACCCTTAAAAATCGACTCCTTTTATACGTTTTTCTACAATCCGCCATCTTGCACCATCCTCCACCACACAGGCCGCCTACCCACCTCCATCACCACACAGGCCGCCATCTTGCACCCACCTCCACCACACCATGCCGCCTACCCACCTCCACCACACAGGCCGCCATCTTGCACCCACCTCCACCACACCATACAAACACAAGAATTATTCAGAACAACATTCTCAAACAATATAGGATTTTGAGAATTATTCAGAACAACAAATCATATCCGCCATCTTGCACCCACCTCCACCACACAGGCCGCCTACCCACCTCCACCACACAGGCCGCCATCTTGCACCCACCTCCACCACACCATACAAACACACGCCGCCATCTTGCACCCACCTCCACCACACATGCCGCCTACCCACCTCCACCACACAGGCCGCCATCTTGCACCCACCTCCACCACACCATGGTGCTATAACACTAGGATTTTGAGAATTATTCAGAACAACATTCTCAAACAATATAGGATTTTGAGAATTATTCAGAACAACAAATCATATCCGCCATCTTGCACCCACCTCCACCACACAGGCCGCCTACCCACCTCCACCACACAGGCCGCCATCTTGCACCCACCTCCACCACACCATACCAACACAAGAATTATTCAGAACAACATTCTCAAACAATATAGGATTTTGAGAATTATTCAGAACAACAAATCATATCCGCCATCTTGCACCCACCTCCACCACACAGGCCGCCTACCCACCTCCACCACACAGGCCGCCATCTTGCACCCACCTCCACCACACCATACAAACACAAGAATTATTCAGAACAACATTCTCAAACAATATAGGATTTTGAGAATTATTCAGAACAACAAATCATATCCGCCATCTTGCACCCACCTCCACCACACAGGCCGCCTACCCACCTCCACCACACAGGCTGCCATCTTGCACCCACCTCCACCACACCAAACAAACACACGCCGCCATCTTGCACCCACCTCCACCACACATTACCCACCTCCACCACACAGGCCGCCATCTTGCACCCACCTCCACCACACCATGCCTACCCACCTCCACCACACAGGCCGCCATCTTGCACCCACCTCCACCACCATCCACATGACCCATCACGCATGCGCACATCGACACTTCTGACGTCACCCAAGGTTCTGCGCATGCGCAGTGATGCGCTGTTAACTCAATTTACTCTTACTCTACTACTGGTGGTTCTACAGTAAGGGCCAGTTTCAAGTGGCGGTAGTCTGAATTTTTCAATCCAACATTTCAGCATTTTCAGGGGTATGATTTGTTACGAGGGAGTTTTTTTTTTACAATAATGATATTTTAAGCGATTGATGGAAACTATTTCTTGGAAAACGGTCAGTTTTGAATTTATATAGTTAATCATCTGTCATCTACGTCACAACAAAGATGCAAAAGTTTCCAGCTGCCCATATAAAATTTGATTTTATTTTCAGATGTCCTGATGGGACATACTTATTACAATCTTCTCTGGCTATATTTTAATATATATTTCCCAATGATATTCATATTGCAAAATGTCACACAATATACAATCCTCTATTCATAGGACCGCGGGATTCGATTACTTCCAAAATAATATTATTTGTCGACTTCTGAATCGCAAAGGAAGTCCCAGACCAATCATATTTTCAATCTTTCTTATCAATGTGGATACATGTAGAATAATATACGTACTTTTCTATATGAGTTTGAGATTGATTATCATCGAATATCATCAAAAATGCCTCTCGTGTTGTAGATTACATCTGTGATGTAGATGACAGACTGTGACGTAGATGACCATTTCCCACATTTGGTCTACACTGTCCAAGAGATTGAGTCAATCCCACTCAATATGTTTGGGTAAAGATGTGACAGACCCAGACATTCTGAGTCATTTTCAATTTTTACCCCAAAAAATTGGCTCAAAAGGAATAAAACAATTTGTGTTGAAATCAAATTTGACCCCTTTTATGGGGGTCCGTCACGTCTATAACAAAAATTATTAGGCCAGAGTGACTCAATCTTTCTAACAGTTTCGCCCCCGTGAATAGCGATGGTTCTGGGATCAAATTCCCCACACATGCAGTCCTTTAATCCTACTCTTCACTCATATATGGGCTTTGAATTCGTTTGTCATCTCCGTAACGGCAATGTCATTCACGTCACATTAAATGTCACATACATCACACAAGTGTGATGTAGATGACCGTGACTAAGATGACGCTGAGAACATGATTTGGTTCAGAATATTGGTATACTCAGCCTGGGACATTCGGTAAATATGTAGGATGGAGTCCGTGACTAACCTTTTATCTGGAGATAACAGAACTAACACAGATTGTCACTGAGGTAATATCCGTTCGTAGATGACACAGAATAAACATACTGCCTTAGTGTCGGTCAATCTCGGCCCAAAACTAGTGAAATGTGGAAAAGCTGTGCACATTGCTACGTTCCTTCAAAAACGTAGGCATCGAGAACTACTGGTAACCAAGTGATCATCTGAAGCTAACTCCACTGCCACCAGAGATCAGGTCAGTTTGCCGGGACGTAGATGACAGGCTACGCGGGGACAAAAAATTTGAAGGAAACGTATGAGAATTTATTCAAAATTATAGAATATTTACTTCTCTCCTTGTGTGAGCGTGAGTGTGGCAGGGTTTAAGTTCAGTTTACGGAAGTCCCCGAAGGACGCATTAGCTATGACGTGTCAGTCACGATGTTAGCCGAACTTGCTGGACAAGACGCTCGTCGCCATTGTTGTGCGGCGTGTAGCCGAAAGTGTTGTAGACATTTCATGGAATTTGACTGTGTTCACATTACCGACCACAGCGTGCCGGTGATATTGGTTGGACAAAACGGTTGTACAATTATACATGGTATCTGAGATCGTCAGAGGAGGGTAGCGACGAATAGTTCACACATTCTGCTTGGCCGATACATTTGAATGCCCATGTAGGGACCGATTCACGTATTCATCTGTGCCATTTGGATGGTTTCGCAACTAGGGGTGAGTTCATGATGTAATATTATCATAACTGTATATTGTTACAAGGTCGAAATTATTATTGTGGTAAGCGGATATGTATGGAAGGCATTATGGTGCCATTATGTCATAATTTTATTGTATGTCGAAATACATGTATAACTGGATACTATGCATTGGTCAAATAGCATAACTTAGTGATGGATGACACATGTATGGAAGGTCAACTGGTGCTATAGTCATGACCATGTTTTATTATAATTTAAGACAACCAAAATGATTATCAGTTATACTGATTTATGTAATATTAATGATGTAGTATTTTGAAATTGGGATTTATTTGTCTGAAAATTGACTAATTGTTATAAATCTTAATTATTCGAATTAGTGTGTTCAGAAATAGGCGTGATTGTATAGCGTTGTGTGCTAAATACTTCAACCGATTAATTTAATGAATTAGTAATCAACCCGAAATTTAATTTTATATCAATTATAAAGTCATTCCTGAGTCATTAATATAATATTAATTGCATCTAAATTTCTGTATGCTAAACAACTTGACTATGTAATTGTAAAACATTAATTCATTCAAACTTGTGGTGGTTGCTTAACCATGGTAACTTGATCGATTAATTAATAGTAATTGAATCAATTAATTTCAACGATTAACTTCAGAATGTTGTTAAATTTTGATTGTTCAAATTTTATTCAAAGTTGAATTGGTGTTTCAAATACATAGGGCTAAGTGAGAGTAATCTCCCCTGGGTTAAGAATATATTGGATACTGATGGTCAGTGTTATATTGAGTCACCCTCATAACTGACAAATCGCTATAGTAAATGCATGTAGCAGGAAGCGTTATCAATTATTGTGTTGATGCAATACTTTTGTACACTATAATTGTATACTATGTCTTCTGAGAATTGTAATCACGGTAACTAACTGAATATTACTCTTTGATGTAATTTCAGGGTTTTTCTGGTTTTTCCGGTTTTCCTGGTTCTACTGGAATCTTCTGTATCTGTATCATTAAATACGATCCTTGAGCTCAGCTATGGAATCTTGGTGTTGGTCATTCCTATTGGCTTAGTGGTTACCTCCCCTCTTACATGGTGGCAGCGGTGGGATGGTACACATCACATACAGACCCCCTAGGTTGCCAGGCAACGGACTCGTACGTATGACGTGGTGGGATGTCATCTCGACGTGGGTACAACGTCTACGATTTCCGGTGACGACCTGTGCTAAAGAGGAATCGCTATCACATCGGACAGCCGGATGTTACAACAGTGGCAGCTAGAAGGCATACGAACATTGAACTGATCTGAAGTGAAAGTAGAAGATTTGGACAGTGTCTTGGAAAAAAAAAAACACATGACGGGACCGGCAGAGATATATCCTTTCTGGTGCATTTGAAAGTGGGAAATTTGAACTGTCAAATAAAACATGAAAACCACAACAACAACAAAATAATTGAAATGCAGAATTACATGTACTGTATGAAATATGTATTTTATGTGATGAAATGTTTTGTCCAGATCTAGTCATTGTAACAAATGAAATTTGGATTGTTACTGTAAGATATTTGTAATATCTGGTGAAAATGACGACGGAAGTAGATGAAAAACTTGCTACGTTAAACCTTGAGCTGGATGACCTGAGAAACCAGCTGCGTTCCCAGGGTGAGCGTATCCAGAATGCAAATTCAGCAGGCCGGAGTGATTCGAAACCTATGGTGGTTATTTCGAGCCACAAGCTCGAGAAGTTTCGAGATAGACCACAAAAGGTAACAGACCCCACCATTCGTGAATGGGTGGCGGACATACGTAGTCATAGTAAATCCCGTAAACTTTCAGATGCAGACTTCGCCACATTCATTTGTGACCACCTGGCTGGGAAAGCCAGGTTAGAGATTCAAGGCCGTGGGGAAGACATTCGCAATCGACCAGAAGAAATCCTCAAAACACTTCAGCAAGTGTTTGGAGATGGAGACGAGTTGCCAGCTTTGCAGCAGCGTTTTTACGCACATACACAGGGCCCAGAGGATGTCGTGACCTGCTCGTTGACTCTAGTTGACCTATACGACCGAATTGTGGAAATGGATGACTCTTTCAAAGCCTGTAGAGAGGCATCTTTAAAGGCGCGATTCGCAGAGTGTGTGAGGGACGAAGGTCTCCGTAGGGAACTATGACGTCTCAACATCGAAATGGCTAGTTTGTCTTTCTTCGATCTGAGGGACAGAGCCGTCCGATGGCTTGGAAGTATACCTAAACAGAATATCAAAGCAGCGGTTTCGCATGAGACTGCGGCTAGCGCAGACACGGACACTGTGCTACAACGTCAAGAAGAGATGATCCGGAAGCAACAAAAGCAGATAGATGAGCTTATAGCAGCAATGGAGAAGAGTAAGAGCACCTTGGTCCGCAAAAAGTTCTCCAGTGACAAAAGAGGATGTTGGGAGAGTGGATCTTTCCAACACATAAGGTGGAATTGTCCAAAGTGGGTACCACCCCAGTCTGGTCAAGGTGATCAGACAGAGCCTTTAAACTACTGTAGTAATTACACCTACAGAGGTTTAGCCAGTATAGGAGACAGGCTTACCTGCCGGTTGAAACCCTGAGAGAAGTCGTCTGTCACGTCTGTTGCAGTCCAGGTCAGTTTCTCCTCTAGCTTCTTTTGCAAGCCCGCGAGTTACTCTCATTGGCTAGAGGGCAATCAGCGCCCTCTACCAGGGGAGATAACTCTATAATAAAGCAAGACAGTGAGAAAACCTATTCTCACTACACCCTTCTCCCTTTTCTTTTTTGGGGAAGGGCATACCAGCGACTGACAGAGTCTAAAACTCCAGCAAAGTATTCCCAATGATAAAAAACATACATAAAAGTACGGAACTGTACCTAAAGCTTTCTCTACTTTGGACTGGGCTAAAAACCGGACATAACCTAAGAACAATCTACGTAAAATTAGTCCGACAATAAAATATCCAACCCCAGATCATGGAAGCTGATCTCTAACCCCAACCCTCAGGTCGATTTTTCAGCAGATCTCTAATTTCCCAAAAGAGACCCAAAGGAACTAGAGCGAACTGGCCCACTTTTGGTACCAGTCCGACTCACTCTGGAATCTACCTTCCCTTCCCCTCATAAATTAAGGGCTCACTCAATTTTATAATCTGTCAGCCCCTCTTAAATTGAGAGACTGGCTACACTATACAGCCTGTCAAGAAACAGACTGACTAATGAAGTAATTGTCAGACTCTCCTACATTGAGGGACTGACTATATCAGACAGTCTATCAAGTTTTGACTAACGACAATAGCGACAATAACTTTTAGACTGTCAGCACTCGTTGAGAGCTTGCTCAGTTTGAAAACCTATCAGTCCCTGATAAATTGAAAGACTGGCTACAATATACAGCCTGTCAAGAAACAGGCTGATCAAGAAGTAACTGCCAGACTCCCCTAACTAGAGGGACTGGCTATATCAGATATCCCATCAAGAATAGTCTGACTAAGGCAATAACTGCAAGACACTCAGTCTCTCAATAGTTGATTGACTGGCTAGCGAACATAGTCTGACTAAACCAGTAACTGCCTGTCAGTCCTCCGTACATTGTGGGACTACTCGTATAGCTCAAGGCTTCAGAAAACCAGTATCCTCTTCTATGCATCAACAGAGACACACACATGAAGAATCAACGCATGTGAAACACCCGTGCACAGGGTGCCGCTAACACGTCAACTCAACATGTGGATGAAGCTGCAGGACTAGAAAAAATATCGGAATCCATTGAACAAAAGTGCACTGCGTTACTGTTACCGCATTGCCAATGAATAAACATATCCAAAATGATCCCCGAATTTGATCAGACATAATGCTTCACAGCGAGCATTTAACTAAACAGTCATCAAATGGTGTCAATCAATACCAAATGTGACCTAGTTATCAACGATCAAAGTCTATTTCCCCAAATAAATAGGATCAAAACTCACAGAGTTGGCATTTTGCAATCACTAAATTATGGTTGCCTATTTAATAAATGCCCTTCAAATGTTCCCAAAATCTACTGGTGTTGCCCAACAATACCCGATTACACTTTATTACATTAGATTTTTTTTCTTCAACTAAATGTAAGAGTGTGTTTTAATAAACACTAACCACTCAACCAAAATCAGATGGTGCCACTTAACACCACCAGACCACAATATAATTGAGTGTAGCGCCGATATGTCAACACTCAAAAGAATTATTTTTTTTCTTCAAAGTAAACCCAAGAATGTGTGTTTGAATAAACACTAAACTCTCAATCAAAATCAGATGATGCCACTTAACACCACCAGACCACAATCAAATTGAGTGCAGTGTGGATACGTCAACACTCAAATCTCAAAATACCATCTGAGTTTGTGTTGTAATAAACAACCACATCCACCAGATCAAAATCTGATTAAATATGGTACAAGTTTGTCAACATCCCACCACCAAAATATTGACTGTTCATTTAAACTCAACATTTATTATTCCCAAAATACTGAGTGTATTTCAGCAACACTGACCACTCATCCTTTTTACAGTGTAAGTCACCATTGAGCACACCATCAAGGTTTACAGTGTATATTGACCACCACAGAATATGAAGTCAATTCAATTTGTGCAGTGTAACTCACCAAATCAGAATGAACACCAGCAATTTATGTATTCACTATGTAATCACAGGTAGCATTTAGCTACATGTAACACCTCACGAAAAGCCAAGAAGTTAGTAGCCAGGCTATGAGGATAAATTTTGACCAAGTCCAAAAAAAAACTAGGTACCAATATATTAGCAAATCTATTGAAACATTAATTTGAATGTTCTATGCCATGGCTAGCAAGAATTTCAATCAAATGAGAGAAAATTTCCCACATTCAACGTAAGCCCCAGCTAATCCCTCGCGCAATAGCTACCAGGCAATAGCCAGGTGAACTTGACGATGAAATTGGGCGAATTCCAAAAATTACTGAATTGAACTCTAGCCTTTAGGCCATAGATTTTCAGTGAATGTCCCAATCAAATTCACAAAAACTGACCACCGGAAAAGTCAATGTAGTTTGACCGATAATACAAAGTCAAACTATTGCTATACATTTTAAGTCGACCACACCAGTGAAAAATAGCCAACAGAAATTGACAGTGCTATAGACTCCCACGAACAAGTCCCAATAAGACAACCGTGCAAAACTTCACCAGTGACACAGCAAGAATGACAAATTCAGGTCACAAAAGAAAAAGAAAAATTAATGACGCAAAAATTAATGATTAAATACCAATCTTGCTTCTGAACCAGAATTTGTCAACAGCACGACTGATCCTGACCCTGTACCCCAAACTCAATCACCGAACCGAAAGGAAAGGACTAGTCTGACCGCGTTCAGTCACTAAAACTTCATCCCATGCTCAAAATCTTCTCCAAAAACCCCAACATCACCAACCCAACCACTGAACACATGAAAAATATAATTATGAGACAGCACTATAAACAAAACACAAAAATACAAATATGGACACACAAACAGTACCGGTACACATACATGACAACACAAACATTAACATATAAACCATTCAAATATTGCACCTGTCAAAACCTTTATCCCAACTTCTAATCCTAATTTACCCTACCAAATACTACCTCTGAAAAATCAAAATATACATCAAAATTCACAAAATCATACAAAACTCTAGCTAAATCTAAGGTGCAATATTGAAGGCAACCAGCAGGCAAGTCTGCCCGCTACACTGGCCGTCTAACCAACCTAAGCAATTACAATCCTATTCCTTTTTATTCCCGAATGTTACCCTTCAAGTTACTGTCGTTGTTGTTCCAATTGAACAACAACAACGTGTCAGTAAAGTCGCAAAATTTTCAAAAGGAACGCGAACTCGAACGAAATTGTAAACTGGGGTAATTCAAAATAACCCCGCTTCACTCGCGATAAATTATACCCAGACAAATATGGCAAATAAAGTCGATCTGACGAAAGAGAAGACTATCAAGGGTCCAATTTTCGTCACAACACACAGACTGTTTTTGGCTCAATTCACGGAACAATCATTGCCAAGCCATATCATATACTGCACAGCGCTTGATAACTAATGCCGTATAATCATTAGTTAACAACTAATGAAAGTCGACGCACTTTGGAAAATCCGCCATTGAACAGCTGTTCAACTCCCCAAAAAACGCGTCCATGCCGACGAGAAATAAAAGTATTCCAGTACCTCGCTGGAAGCTCAAATTTTCGCAAAATCCCTTATATAAAGTAACACACTTCCAGCTTATATCAACCCAATCGTAAATGAAAGCCAACAAGTTTGTCAGGACTCAGTAATCTGATTTTCACACGCAAATTTTTCAAAAACGTCAAAATGGCCGCCGATCTGACACTGCGCCCAGTTCACTATCGAGCGAAAAATTGTCGAAAAATAATCACAATTCTACGCTTGATATTTTAACTTCTGACACCAATTGTAGTAATTACACCTACAGAGGTTTAGCCAGTATAGGAGACAGGCTTACCTGCCGGTTAAAACCCTGAGAGAAGTCGTCTGTCACGTCTGTTGCAGTCCAGGTCAGTTTCTCCTCTAGCTTCTTTTGCAAGCCCGCGAGTTACTCTCATTGGCTAGAGGGCAATCAGCGCCCTCTACCAGGGGAGATAACTCTATAATAAAGCAAGACAGTGAGAAAACCTATTCTCACTACACCACTAAGACCTGTTATGATGAGCCGCATGGCAGGGTCGGTGTTGCAGAATGGCTCATTGGTGCATAAAGCAGTTGGGACTTGGCCGGAGGCCACGGTACAGCTGGATGGTGTAGATGTTCGGTGCCTGCTAGACACAGGGGAACAAGTCTCCACGATTGTTGAATCCTTCTTCAAGGAACATTTCGTGGGAAAGGGGGAATTAGTGGACATGAAGTCTTATATCCGTATCTACTCAGCTGGTGGTGACGACATCCCATTTTTGGGTTATGTGCAACTCGACCTGTGCGTTTCTGGAAAAACATTCAAAAATATGGGATTTCTTGTGGTAAAGGACCCACCAGATCCGAGAATGCGTGAGAGAAAATCAAGAGTACCTGGAGTCATCGGATCAAACATTTTCCGTGATATGAAGTCTGTTGAAAATGACTGCCTGGACAATCAGTGGAAACAAATTTTGGCTATGTACGAGGAGGCCAAGGTTGAGGATCTTACTACATCGGAACCGAAACTGTGTCGCGTACGTATCGCGAGTGACAAACCTGTGCTTGTCCCAGCACACTCATTGTTGGTTGTGGAGTGTAGTGTGAAGCCTGCTGCAAAGGGACCATATGCAGCTGTTGTAGAACCAAACAGCGGCATAATCTTGCCAAATGAAGTGCGTCTTGGACCTTCATATGTGACTGTGGACGGTAGTGAGAGAATTCCTGTTCAAGTTGGAAATTTTGGTGAGCATGATCAGTACCTACAGCCTAGAACGCCAATAGGCCTACTAAGTGCTGCTGTACCAGAATCCTGTATTGATGTCGAACAAGTTGGCGTCTGTGAGATTGAAGTTCGTAGAACATCAAGTGAGACAATTCCGTCTGTATACACTGAGAAGCTACTGTCGCGAATGGAGGTTGGCGATGGCATCAGCGATTCCCAACGAGACAAGCTGACGGAGGTCATAGAGAAACACCGTAATGTCTTCAGTAGGAATGATGATGACCTTGGATATTGTGACTTAGTCAAGCATCGGATATATACAACAGATGACATTCCAATACGTGTTCCCCATCGGCGGATACCACCACACATGTGGAGTGAAGTTAGAGACTACATCAAGAGGGCGCTTGAAAATGACATAATTCAAGAATCGTCTAGTCCCTACGCAGCTCCTGTGGTATTAGTACGCAAAAAGGATCAGAGTCTAAGACTGTGCTGCGACTATAGAGCCCTCAACGCCAAGAGTAAAAAGGGCGCGTATCCATTACTGCGAATCGAAGAAGCCCTGGATGTCCTCAAGGATGCCAAGTACTTCTGTAGTCTGGATTTAGCTCACGGTTTTAACCAGATACCAGTGGACACTTCAGATATTGAGAAGACAGCATTCCGAATAGGAACTGGTGGTTTATACGAATTCAAGAGAATGCCATTCGGGTTGACAGGTGCACCCAGTACCTTCATGAGGTTGATGGACAGACTATTTGGTGATCAGAATTTTCAAACTATCCTGATCTATTTAGATGACATACTCGTCTTCGGATCCACTTTTGAGGGGACAGTAGAGCGCTTAGATATGGTCCTGACCAGGCTGAGAGAGGCAAATCTCAAAGTCAAGCCTGAGAAATGCCAACTCTTTAAGGAACGATTGCGTTACTTGGGGCACATCGTTGCAGAATGTGGCATACAACCAGATCCTGAGAAGACAGCTGCAGTACAGCAGTGGCCTAAACCGAAAACCGAAACTGAACTCAGTGGATTTCTTGGACTCACAGGGTATTACAGGCGTTTTGTTCCAAACTTCGCCAAAATTGCAGCACCCCTCCACGCCCTGCTGAAAGGTCCAAACACAAAGAAAAGGAGAAGTGAGAAAAAGCCACTGGGGATCGGCGCTTGGGACGAAGGCTGTGATGAGGCTTTTCACGAACTGAAAGCTAGATTAACTTCGTCACCGATCTTAGGCTACCCGGATAACACCAAACCATACATCCTAGAGGTTGACGCGAGTAACCTCGGGTTGGGGGCAGTCCTTTCCCAAGAACAGGAACATGGCCGTGTGGTACTCGGATACGCAAGTAGATCACTGAGAAACCACGAGCATAACATGGACAATTACAGTAGTCGAAAACTCGAGTTGTTGGCGCTGAAGTGGGCCGTGTCCGAAAAGTACAGAGACTTACTTCTAGGTGCTGAATGCACTGTGTATACGGATAACGATCCGCTAACCTACGTACAAACCACTGGAAAACTGGGAGCAACGGAATTACGATGGGTTGGGGAACTAGCCAACTTCAATTTGACCATCAAATACAGGTCCGGAAAAGTAAACCGAAATGCAGACTCTCTCAGTCGCAAGGTGATGCACACGCCTGAAACTGCCTTCCTGGAAGAGATGTCAACAGACGATCAGAGTGCCATCCCAGGGTCTCTACCGCTTCCTTCTGTGTTACGGGAACGTGTCTACGAAGTGATTCGTGATCAGAGTGCCATCCCAGGGTCTCTACCGCTTCCTTCTGTGTTACGGGAACGTGTCTACGAAGTGATTCGTGAAGTCCGTCAGGAGGAAATCAATGCGAAACCTCAGCGCATGGTGCCAACAACCAGACTTCAACATCTGAATAAGTCTTCACAGGAGCTATCTGCTTTACAAGCAGCTGACCCGTACATCGGACGAGTATTGTACCACTGGGGCAGTGGCAGTGTCCCAAAGGTTGCTCTGAACAATGAATGTGCCAAAGTGAAACTTCTGATGCGGTCATGGGACAAACTCATCCGTGAAGATGGAGTTGTTTACCGGCAAATCAAACATCGTGGGGAAACTGTCAAACAGACGCTGCTTCCCATTGCCCTCCGACAAGAGGTATTGACTGCTGTGCACGATGAAATGGGTCATCAGGGTAATGACCGCACCCTGCAACTGCTTCATAACCGGTGTTACTGGCCTAGCATGGTGCAGGATGTCAAGGACTACTGGGTAAGGAAGGTAAATTCATCCGAACAACTGTTGGATCAGTTACGTCAAAGAGACCACTGGAGATCGTGGCTATCGATTTCTCTCTTCTGGAGCCTGGAACAAATAATGTCCAGAATATACTTGTAGTCACTGACGTCTTCACCAAGTTTACGCAAGCGTTTCCAACGAAAGACCAAACCGCAAAAACTGTCGCCAGAGTTTTGGTCTAAGAATGGTTCCTGAAGTATGGAGTACCCGAGAGGCTCCACAGTGATCAGGGTCGCGACTTTGAGGGTCGCGTAGTCAAAGCCTTGTGTGAAATATATGGTGTTGAGAAAACGTGCACTGTCCCCTACCACCCACAAGGAAACGGGAACTGTGAGAGGTTTATAACAGGACTGTTCATAACCTCCTCCGATCACTTCCACCTGAAAGGAAACGAAAGTGGCCAGAATCACTCCCAGAACTGTTGTATGCATACAACTGTACGCCACACAAGACCACTGGTTATGCGCCATACTACCTCTTCTTTGGCAGGGAGCCACGATTACCGGTTGATGCGTTGCTCGGGAGAAGTCCTGAAGAACCCGAAGTTGAGTGGGTGACTGAGCACCACAATAGACTATGTGAGGCGTTTCAGCAAGCCAGTACCCGAAGTGAGGCTGAAGCGTTGAAACGGAGACAACGGATCAACAGGACATCCAATGATAAGCCGTTGGCAGTAGGCACTAGAGTATTTCGGAGGAATCATTTTAGAGGGAGGAATAAGATACAAGACATATGGAATCCCTTACCTTACAAGGTTGTGAAAGTGCATGACAACAATGTGTATACGATACAACCGTTGGAAGGAGGTCCAGGTGAAAAGAAAGTGCATCGAGCAGAACTTCTCGATTCCAAGGTCTTGGTCGACGATATTCATTCATCACAGGATAGTGATAGCGAGTCCACTGACGGCAGTGATAGTGAGGTACAGACTGCAGATGATAACGTTCTGGATAGTGACACAGAGTATTTGATTATGCCTGCTGACAGTGCAGAGGCAATGGGAAACCGTGGCGTGGCTGATCAAGGTGCGCGGCAAGTACAACCGGAGCGTCCTGTGCTAGTGGACGAGGACTCGAGTCCACCTCCGGAGGATGTAATCCCGCCCACAGAGGATAGCACCCCACTTCAGGAATTAGATACGGCTGTGGACACTAACGTTACTGTAGGTACTCAACGCGAAGTGGGGGAGCCCATCGACGAAGACGACACTTCCCATCTTCGTAGATCAACTCGCCCAACAGCAGGTCGTCATACCAACGTACACAGACTTCCGATGTCATCGATTCAACAGGAACTCACAGCTACCTCGGTTGATCCAGCTGTGCTAGCCAAACACAATTGATCCTTGTTCAAATGTTGGCAGGGCTCAAACAGTAGCTTTATGATAATTGTATATTTTTGTATTCAGATAAATGTTGCTAAATATGGTGCATATTTTACGATGTCGTGGGCGACAATCATCCAGTAGGGGAGTGTGAGCGTGAGTGTGGCAGGATTTAAGTTCAGTTTACGGAAGTCCCCGAAGGACGCATTAGCTATGACATGTCAGTCACGATGTTAGCCGAACTTGCTAGACAAGACGCTCGTCGCCATTGTTGTCGGCATGT